>JACTOM010000043.1:2427723-2553931 GCA_015832385.1 Elymnias hypermnestra
TTAGCGGATGACGCAAGTATTACTTGATCATCAGCGTAGAGTAAACATTTGATGAGTAATTCATTCATTCTTAACCCATACATACTTTCTTTTAAATCTGTCAAACATTTATCCATGAATAGGTTGAACAGCCATGGTGACGCAACACATCCCTGTCGAACACCTGCTTCGACAGGGATGTGTGACGACTCCGTGTACGCCCTGTTTATTCTGACTTGATATTATAGTACCTACCACGATGTATTTTTAGATTGTTTGTCGTTATTTCGACCCAATAGCATGAGCCGTGGTCTCGACGAGACTGCAATAATATATTTTTTAAATATTTAGATAAACCACGAAAGCTTCAGTTTAAAATATTTAATAAAATGTAACTGTTTGTTACCCTTACGGTAAGGTAGGTAAGGTAAGTAGCAGCCTATTAACTTCCCACTGCTGGGCACAGGCCTCCTCATACCTAGGAGAGAGGGTTTTTAAATCGTGGACCTACCACGCTGCTCCATTGCGGATTGGCAGGCATAGTACACAAGTGCATTCTCTATTCCTTCACTCTCATTCTCCGATGTGACGGGAATCCAACACGATTGGAGAGAAATCAGGCACAGGACCGATGGCTTAACGTCCTAACGAGGCACGGGGGTGGATCACACCACCAACTTCCCAACTTCGGGCAAATATTGAGAAAACCTTAACAGAAAACTCAATATTGATATTTGAATTGGCCCGACCCGGGACTCGAACCCATGACTCCGTGTCTGTAGTCGAACATGCTAACCACTAGACCAATGAGGTTGGTTTTTTTTAACCCTAAAAAAATTGGCTCCTTTGGCAAAGTAAACTACTAAGTACGAATTTTTCCTATATTTCCTTGAAATTAGAATCTACGTGGGCGTCATGGTGGGAAACAGCTAGTTTATACATAGATTTGTCTTCCACAACATCGTAATATTACTCAAAGTAACTAGCCTTGGCCGAAGTCTTCTAGCAGTCCTGAATCAAATAATTAGAAAGTACAATATATTTAATTGTCTACGCATCTCTGTCTATCTAAAAAAGCGAGCACTCGCATTATTACACTGGCTTTCGAAAACGTTAAATTTATATCAAAAAGTTTACCATAATACCGTATTAGAAATTAGTTCTTGTATCGTATCCGGCAAGTAAAATGAAAACGTATTTGTAAATTAGAATTTAAATAGAAATCGCGTACAAGGCTTCCAGTCGATTTAGGTATGTGTTTTTAAAACTGGATGCACTTTGAATTTCATCTTTACATATTATAATATGAAGAAGCTTCCGATGTCTGGTTTCTTAGATATTTTAAACTATTCAAAGGATTTTAATGCAAGAGGAGAGTTTATGTTTGTAATAGTACAAAGTAAGCCGAAATATTTTGTAACGGGGTGTCTTAAAAACACATATTTGTGCACTTAAATTGCAAGCGCTGTCTAAGCCTTATGAGATAGATCAAATTAATGTACTACGAAACTGTATATCTTAAAAAGATTGATAAAAATGTCCCCGATGGCATATATTTATCTGTAAGAAATAATCTACATCAACCGTTTTTTTTTATTTCATTACATTTTACAACTAACTATGTGTTCTTTATCAAGCTATTTTATACAATACAGTATTATTCATAACCTAATTAAATACTTTACATACCTTGTATATTTTATGTAGATCAAAATTGCCTTAAACAGCTTTTCATTAAAATAGATATTTTAGAAGATATAAAAGATTTTAACAACGGAGGCACACCGAACCGTACGTTTCGTTCTGATTGTATACCTACTATACGAGTATGTACTTAACATTATACCTATTTCCTATTAAAAACATTATGTAGCAATCCAGGAAATCGTTTAATAGCATTTTTTTTCAATACTATTAGTTCACACGCTCCCCATATATGTATCTTGTTCAATTTTCAATCGTTAACACAACACTTTTCTTCCACTCAAGTTAATTTTTTTTTTACATTTGATAAAGATACAGTTTTTTTTTTTAAATATCGCTGCTTTCGATGAATAATCGAACAATATGAAAATGTAATAAAGGATACAGAAGAATCTAGAATTGCATATATATATTCTTGTATTAAAAACTGATATTCAATAGAGCAAAGTTAAATTTTAAAGTTTTCGTTTACTTTACAAATCGGTGTCTTGTCAAATTAGTTTTATTTTATTGTGCCGTTACTTTTCCAAAGCAGTGATACGATATTATCTATTCTACGGATTCTAGCTAGATTTGCCTCCTATCCTAACATCGTACTAAGATAAACACGCCACACACACACACACACACACACACACACACACACACACACACACACACACACACACACACACGCGCGCACACACACAAACACACACACACACAGAGAGAGAGAGAGAGAGAGAGAGAGAGAGAAGTCTGAATTATCTAATATTATCTATCAGGAATTTCCAGTGCTTGTATAAAAAGTATAAATAAACTTACCATTGTAATTATCAAAACGAATAGTACGTTCAAACTGATGGGTTTCTGTAACAAAATAAAATATATGTTAATCAACCATTCAATTATTTTTTAGTAGGTAATACTTTATCATTTAAATAAAGATATATTGTAAATTTACGAATGCATTGGTTTTTAACCGACTTCAAAAGAAGGAGGAGGTTATCCATTCGTCTGTATTTTTTTTATGTTTGTTACCTCATAACTTTTAACTGCGTGAACTGACCTTGATGATTCTTTTTTTATACGAAAGATGGCGCTTGTCGTAGGGTCCCAATTTTTTTAATCCAGTTCTGATGATAGCATCCATGAGAAAACCCGATAAGTCTTAAATTTGCATTAAGCATGTGTTCGAAATGTGGAAGAATAATTCACGATCACTCCAACCGATTTCGATGATTCTTTTTTTATTTGAAAGGATATACTTCAAGGGTTGTTTGATGATAGTTTGGTTAGGTTTTGATCATGGGATCCATGACAAAGTAACGGAACTCTTCAATTCTCAGGAGCAAATTAACGAAACTCGGCAGAATCTTGTATAAGGTCTCCGGATATTTGAGTCACCAACCGTAACGTCAAGTGATTGCCGTAGTTAAATAAGAAGATCAATGGATTTCCTCAACGGCTTACAGTAAGGGTGCGATTTTTGGCACAATATATAACTGTCTGTAATCAAATAGCATCGAGCTCACGTTTGTTGCTGCATTGCAATACTTTTAAGGTGTATTATGTATAAAGAGGTGGTAGTGGAGGGGGGGGGGGCTATTGCGTACATCCAATAGCTATGTCTATTGGTTGTAACGACATATATAAGCTATAGGTGGAAGAGGCGCCGGAGCTGCCAAGTGGACACGCGGGACACACCTACCTTCGCTGACGCCGACTCCGAATATAAGAATACGAAGAACTCTAAAAAAGAATAAGCAATTATTTTTTACTTTTTAGAGCATATTAATTTATTTTTTAAAGTTTGTTTTGAAGGCGTTTCAATGATTTTTGTTCATCACGCATTTATACATGTATTAAATGTTTTGTGGACCGCACCAATATGCTCGTAACATTTATGATCTGTAATGATGACCTCAAAACATGTGTGGCTCGCGACAATATGATCATAACATTTTTGATCTGTACCAATCACCTCGTTACATTAATGGCCCGTGCCAATATTGTCATTACATTTGTGACAGGTGCCAATATCCGTAAAACATTTGTGGTCCGCACGCATATGCTCAAAACATGCGTGGCCTTTCTATAAGAATAGCTTGACAAGCCATGCGTTAAGATAATAAATAAATTGTTATATATGTATTAAATTTCTATTAAAGAAATATCAAATATTCTGCTACATTGTACATTAAATATTAAGTCAAATATATACTGTATCTTAAGCCCGACAAATAAATTGGTATATTGAAATTGAGATATGATATTAAAATAGTTACTCCCACAGTTGTAAAGAATAATCTGTTGTATTCTGAGACGAAAATTCGCCAGTAGTATGCGAGGTATTTCTTTTTGAACTGTCTACCTATTTCTTTAACCCATATTATGCTTCTCTATCTTGTAAAAACTTTGGAATAGAAAAATCCAGGATTTTTGTCATAAAATCATTTAAAAGATTAAAGAGTTTTTCAATAGTACGGCTTAAGCACTCATATTTGTTCTTCTTCTTTTGCTTTCAAATGTTTCAGGGCATACATAACTTCGCCAGTGTCACGTGAATTGAAAAAGGCACGGAGGAGATTGTACGGGTTATGAATTTCCTAACTAATTAGATTGTTAGTTATATATTAGGTCACGGACAACACAATATATAAGTAACTGACGGTTAAAAGTAAAGTAATATAAATGTATATACCAGATTATATATATTTATATGCGGCGTACTATGTAGAATTGTAATATAAAAAACCTTGTTTTATAACAAGCCCTATATACAATGTTTTTTATACCTAAACGAGACCCTTAAAGGTTGGACGCTCGCAAAATAAATGATCTACATAAACATCACCTTTTATCCGCTATTATTCGGCCATTTCGCCTATCGCAACTCTATCTATTAAAAATGTTCAGCGAGTTGTAAAATCTGAAGTACTCACGAAGTCCATTCCATATTCCGGAATAAAACAAAACATTTTAACAAAAACATTGACTTTTATATTACTTTTCTATGAATGAAAAAAGTTTATGAGGCTTTTTGTAATAATAATACTTTATTAGGCTTTTCAACCAACAAAAAGCTTAAAACCACGCAACCAATCTATACTAATATTATAAAACTTAACAGTTTACATGTTTTAACTCGCTAATCTCAAGAACAACAGGTTCGAATTGAGAAATTATTTAAGTGTTTTATAGCCCATTGATCTAGAAAGGCTAAGCTACGACACGTTACGACTATTAGGAACAGAGTATCTATGAAATACGTGGAAAAATGGGGAATATTTATTCCTTTTGCAAGCTTTTGTTACTGCGTGAACGATTAAAATTACTCCCCTATCCTATGCAATAGGACTGCTCCTCTTAAAAAGTTCTGGAAAAGTGCCGATAGCTAGATAGACAGATTAAGATTCACTGAATATGAGCTTTTTTTAACGTAATCAAATTTCGGATTTATTTCTAAACCTGTCATTCTTTTTATATTTTAAATAATGTAGGCAAAAAGTTGCTAGTTATCAAGTTACTATCAAAACTACCACTAGAGTTGGACGCGGGAGAAATCCTTAAAAACACTTTTGAATCGTCAGTAGTCTGTCCAATCTGTCTATATATATATATATATATATATATATATATATATATATATATATATAANATATATATAATAAGTAACAAATCTATTTATTTATTCATTTATGCACCACTTAACTTGTAAATTAAAAATAAACATAAAAATTAGTATGCAAAGAACACCTTATCCCTAATGAGAGATCTCTTCTAAGCATGGGATAAGTAAGTAACATATCTGTTATTTGCTACTTTACTGATAAAATAACAAGTAACGAAAATAACTTCAATACTAAAGAGGATTATTATATTACTGTCAATATTTTAACAACGGAGTGATTATAATAACTTCGACTAGTAAAGAAGCTATGATAGCAATATGCTTTACAACGAATTTTAGAGTAATTATGCCAATACGTGTATAACTACGTTTACTATGACTCGACCTGAGAGAAAGGACATATTATTGAAACAACTTTATATAAATTAGCAATAAAATATATAAAGTATATTTATTCTTCCTCTTAATGGGAAAAACAAGGTATTAGACCGTATCACTTCATAGATAGTTTCTATCATTTATTTAGGTATATACTAACTGTGGTATAAATAGCTTGTATCTAACGGTTCAAATAAGTTAATTAGTTATTATTATATATCGAATATCAAATATAAATAACAATAAAATATTAGTTATTGGATCTATAATAACGTCAGAGTTAAAATTATTGAAAAATCGAGAGGTGGTGTAGGTGTTACATCTACGGGTGTTATTTTAATTATCTACCACCGGTTCGGAAAGTTCATTCCACTGAGAAGAAACTGATAAGAAACTCAGTGGTTAATCTTTCAAATATACTTTTGTATATTACAATAGACTATTTAATTTCTGTGTGCAACTGAATTTGAATCCAATCATTTTTATCGCTGAAATAATCTTCAACATTACAATAGGCCTTTTGTAAAAGGATAATTTTTGAAATACTTCTTTAAATAATGTTGAGGCAAATCCCCAATTGACTGCCGTTTCATGTTAAAATGTGACAATTAATGATTTCAGAATCTTCTTCAAATCCAACCAAATCAAACATATTATACATACATACATACATAGCATCACGCCTAATTCCCATAGGGGTAGGCAGAGACAACGTCCTTCCACTTGCCACGATCCTTGCATATCTCCTTCGCTTCTTTCAATCTCACTAAACCTTTCATACAAGGTCGTCGGTTTAGAGTACTCTTGACTTNCTACATGCCCAAACCATTTAAGCATATTTATTTATTGAAAACATATTTATTGCAAGATTAAGTGTACGACACACAATCTACCATACAATGGCGTTCAACAGCTATAATAAGATAAAATAATATCATTTTGAAATAATTGCTTCATCCTTATAGCAGATATTTACATTTCTATAAGCTACGTATGACTACAGTCACATTAATAAATATATTATAGTTTATGTTGAAACGTATTTAACAGTATTAAACTTTAAAAACTGCGCTTCATATGAATTATTCATTTATTTTGACTTTCATTTAAATGGTCCTTAATATAGTAATGACTTTTAGACTTCGCTCTAAAATATGGCATTACAAGATCAAGAAAATATTCCTAATGATACAATAAGGTTGTTTTCGAAAGGTTTGTCGATAAGATACGACAATATTACAAACGTTACGGTACTCAAAATGCTGGAAAGTCTTACGAATTATAATAATATTTTTAAATACTTTTTTACCCCTACTTTGCTAAGTTCAAATTAACATTTATTTATTTTAAATTGTGAGTCTAAATTTGGATTCAAGAGCTTTATGATCCACAATCCAGTTATTGACAATGCTTTCAATCAAACAGGGTGCAATTCTACGCAGAATTGCCGTTCAATACGATTGCACGTCATACCAGGTGATCTACTTGAATCTGCCATGGCCGAAACACTTCATTTATCAACTAATTGAATCCAACCAAATATAACCAATTAATTATTCCTTATCGATACTAATATTAATAATCCAAAGAATTGGTTTGTTCAAACGCGTTAACTAAGGAACTACATGTCCGATTCCAAAATAATTACAGTTTCTCATAGCCCTTTTATCGAGGAAAGCTATAGGATATTTAAAATCACGTTAAAATGAATGGAACCGGTGCACCAGTGAAGACTGTTTCAAAATCGCCATCTTTTGATTACAAAATTAATAAGCCTTTAAGTGCTTTTGCCCACTTTGGATGAAGTTAACCACCATCCGGTAGTGTGGGGCTCACTGGCTGCACCAGAATACCCACTGAAACCTAGCGGAACTCTCTTCATCCGTATGCTGTGGGGGAGGATGTTCGCTGACGCATTCGGCTCTGCTACTCTGGATGAATCCGACTCGAAAGTTCAAGGAATGGGACGCAAACGGACAAAACTGCGCCGTCTGGCATCCCTTCTCCTCCGGCCCCCGGAGGTTTTTAGAGCTTAGAACCACCACGCGGCTCCACCGCTGAGTGGCAGGCATAGTATACAAGTGCATTCTCATAGTCCGATGTGACGGGAATCCGAGATGATCAGAGAGAGATCAGGCGCAGATCCAACGGTTTCACGTGCTCTCCAAGGCACGGGGGTGGAGAACACCGCCAACTTCCCAACTTCGGGCAAATATTGAGAAAATCTTAATAGAAAACTCAATATTGAGTTTGAATTGACTGGGGTATGAATAGCATGCTAATACGGTCATTGTCCATCAGGGGGATATAAAGGCAGTGTTTTTAATAATTTATCATCGGTTTTGTAAGCCGATTATACAAGGAAACTGTTAGTGATAATATATATTCGAAATGACAAAACTTGTACTTGTGCCGATAAGTTTTGATTATTTACCATAACGTTTACAAAGTTTAAGGTTAACTTTGATAACAAATCAATTTACGTCCCACGTGGTAAGCAAGTTAAATCCGCCTTAACTGTTAAGAAATACCATTTACATACAATTAAACTTTGTTTCTATACTTGTAACCTGTTGTAACATCGGTACAATAAAGCGGAAACGCTTTAACACACGAAATACAATTTATAACAAGTCCAAAACTTTGACATGTTAGAAAAGAATTCATAACATTTTTATTATGTAAAATAAAAGCAACCAAACCTGGTAAACAATTCAACTCTTAATGGTTTCTGCATTGAATCTTAAGTAAGTAGCAGCCCACTAACGTCCCACTGTTGGGCACAGGCCTCCTCGCACATATGAAAAAGGGTTTCCAGAGTATAGACCCATCACGCTGCTCCACTACGAATTGGCAGGCATAGTACACAAACTGTACTCTCTATTCCTTCACATTCATAGTCCAATGTGACGGCAATCCGACACGACCGAAGAGAGATCAGGCGCAGGACCGACGGCTTAACGTGCTCTCCGAGGCTCGGGGGTTGATCACACCGCCAACTTCCCAACTTCGGCCAAATATTGAGAAAATCTTAATAGAAAGCTCAATATTGATTTTTGAATTGGCCCGACCCGGGACTCGAACCCAGCACCTCATGTCTGAAGTCGAACATGCTAACCACTAGACCAATGATCACCAATGATCACCAATGACAATTGAATTGTATCAAAACTTAATTGTTGGGCTGATTATAAATTGAATATTCTTAAATTTAAACTTGCAGGAATCGAATCCGGGATCATCCAGAATTGAAATCATTAGAAGTAAATTATCACATACTTGGTTAGCGCAATTGCATCTTAGACTGCATCACCATTTACCATCAGGTGTGATCACAGTAAAGCGGTATCCTGTCAGCAAAAACGACATGATATAATGTTGGATGTGTCATGTGCCTCATTGGTGTAGTGGTGAGGACATGAGGTCCTGGGTTCAAGATTTCTCTTAACGAATTCTCAGTATTTGGCCAAAGTTGTGGAGGACGGTGTGCTCCACCCCACGTGCCTTGGAGATTACGTAAAGCCGTCTCTCTTGCGCCTGATCTCTCTCCATTCGTGTCGGATTGCCGTCCCATCGGACTATGAGAGTTAAGGAATAGAGATGCACTCTTGTTAGCGCATACACTTATGTACTATGCCTGCCAACTCGCAGTAGAGCAGCGTAGTGGGTCTATGCTCTAAAAACCTTCTCTCCTATGCGTGACGAGGCCTATTCCCATTGCTTGCCACTTACCTTTTATACCTTTTAAATAGATTTAAAAGAGTCGTGGGTGGTTATTAATTTTAAAATAATTTTCATGTTTAAATTCCGTACATTGCACCTTTTGAAAAATTTAAATACAAAACCTCTAAGTGCATTTCGTACGAAGCTTTTGTCGACTTCCATACAACGGGGGATATTTTTTTTGTGATATCACTTTATATTCAGCGTTCACGTCAGCGAAACGTCGCGGCCGTATTTTGTTATATTCATAAACATGCAAATGTTCCGAGATTACCATTTACCTCCTACAAGTTTTATACTTGGTCAATTTTAGCATTCCTGTGGACGATTTAAGCGATGATTACATGCTTTGAATTTATAATTTTCCTTGGTTTAAACGCCCACATGGTAATTTTTTATTGCTGACAGGTTAGCGCTCAACTGTGATCACACCTGATGGTAAATGATGATACAAACTATGATGGAAGCGCGAGCTGGTAAGAGGCAATATACCTCTTATGGTTTCTATACAACATCATACCGGAACACAATCTTTTGCGTGGCGGTACGTCTTTGCTGGTAAGATCGTAACTAGCCACTACCGGTCTCTAGTGTAGGTTCAGAAAAATTAGAAAATATCTATCGAAGTCGGGGCCCATGGTAGCAAAGCGAGTACTCGCACCACGGCGCCAGTGAGACCGTCAGATAATAATTTAATCTATCCTCAAATAAAAGCATTTATGGAAAATTTGACAAATCGAGTGCAAAAAATCCTGTCTCTGTGAACTGTTAACTTCCAATGAAATAAAGGTTTTGTGAAATAAAATAAATGAGATGTGGCTGTATTTCGGACACGGAAACTTGTTGCACTTAAATACGTCTCGTAATGGGTAATAGTTTCTGTATAAATTATCAGGGCGTCTGCACTCTGCCGCGTGCGATGTGTCACTGTCCTTAGCGAAAAAAATCTTTGATCTTTTATCTATCCAGTGATGTAATTCAATTTTAGATGGAGGTGATATAGATATGTTGCTACAACATCAAACTGTACCTCCCGATTTTGTTATTATTCGTGCTTCTGAATTGACTCCATACGATTTTAAAGACGTAGTCACATTAAAATTAATCCACAATCTAATAAGTGAGGATTAAGTGTGAGGATTCGGTTAAATTAAAAAAAAATTATATTGTCAAAAGCATTGAGAAGATTATCTACATTGCAAAAGTTACTAAGGTGGTTAAATTTTGCACGCAAACTTCAATGAGAATAATTTTTTTACGGATGAAACGCGTCACGAAGATGTGCAGCGTTTTCTACGCTAATTCGTTCGAAGATTAGGTAATTTTAATATTTACAAATAACATATGGCATTTTAATTTGCCACTCCTCATTTATAATATAATATAGAAATGTAAAATAAAAATATTTCATAAATTCTCTTTTCTAAACTTTAAATTCAAAACAAAATTTAATTAATAATTTCTTATATTGACAAAGAACACGTGGCATTTTTATTTACAAATCGTTATTTGAGTTTAGTTTATTAATTTTCGACACTTTTAACACTTTAATGACAATTAAATTCATTAAATTATCCCTGTAAATATCGGAAATCTAAATTTTTTAGATTTGTATTTTGTCAAAGAAGTTTCACTTCTGACATCTGTACTTTAATTTTAATCTACGGAAGCACCTTTAATTTTTTCTTTCTAAACAACCTTCTAAACGACTATAATTACTACAACGACAAAGAATTAGTGAAATTAGTTGAGGCTTTCACGCGTGTTTCCGTGCCATAGAGAAATAGAGACATATTTTTATATACATATATACATATGTACATGTTACTACATGTGCTTGATTAATAATTCATTGGTCGCGTTAACGCAATTTCAAGTACGTTACATGTCTCTCGATCAAAGCGAAATGTCAGGCATGACCTAATTCAGGCTCTTATTTTCTAGATCACTGAAGCTCCTAGATTTATGTTTAATATTCTTTTAAATCATTATAATATTAAAAATTTATGTAAGTAAAAATTAATCTGTAATTTAGAGTAAGTAACAAAAGTAGGTTTATATAAATTTGGCTGTCCCTCAACTTCGGCTGCGTTCTAATATAGAAGAAATTTTAGTTGCCATAAAAAAGGTTATACCGAGGCAAGTTTAAAAAATAGACTTAGGCTAAGACGGGCTTTTTATAGAACACTTTAAAAGGAACAATTTCGTTCTGCATGATTGTTGCGTAATATTAACAGTTTACGCTACATATGTCACAAAATCTTTCAAAATAAATGATAATTCTCCGTTTCTGCAACATTTTTAATTTATACTCGGCTTCTATTAGTGATAATGTGATGTTATGTAGGACTTTTTTCGATAAATGGGCAATACAACACTAACACAAATTTTCAATCGAATCGGGGCATTTTTCACTACAGGACAAATTAAGGGAATTATATTCTGTTCTCGAATGGAACATGTGAAATAACGAGAATTAAGAGGGGGCCGAAGGCGGACATGCGAAGTAAAAACACATACACACAGTTTATGAGAGAAGGAGTAAATTAATTAATTATTTAAACAGTTATATTAGGAGGAATATATTAATAATAATAATAATAATAAATGAGTGTTAAAGTGGAATAATAATAATAATACGATTAATACAATTAATAAACGTCTGGTGGATTTCTTATAGCAGTACAGTATCTCTAAAACAAAGGTCCATGTCTGACGCCGTCATTAATAATGTGTACCGAACCCGCGATCTCTGCTCCCTTTATAGCACCCCTAGTGCGACCTCGATGCACGTGCCTTTTAAAGAGTTATTGCCGTCTCTTTCTTTTTGACTATACAAATGCTTTAGCGACATGTAAAAACATTTACTTCCATCATATATGGATGCGTAGTAAATACACGATCATTTTCTTATTAGTGTTTTTTTTTGCTCTACAACAAAATTTGATACTTTCCCCAAATCTCAATTAGGTTCTCTTTCATATGAAAGGGTTTCTAGAAGAAATCTCTTTTTCGAGAAAAGTCATCCTATGTATATAAGAAATCTTTTAGTTGTTATTTCCTATTATCTTTGGTATATAAATAAATAACTTAGTACAGATGGTTTAGGTTATATCGAAATATTTCCGATCCCATTCTGGTATCAAAATTTCTTATCACGCAAACAACCTATCAATACATGGATTTGTATTGTATATATGATTGTTCACACAATGTGGGCGATATGGCATTATCCATAGAGTAATGGTATTATGGCGTGTAACATTATAATTATTGAACATTGTACGTGCTGTGATTTTAAGAGTAGGATATCATATCTACATTGAATGCTGAATTAAAAAGAGATCTTTGGATAAAGTTTGTGTTGTTATAGTTGAGGCTTGAGTGTTGTTTTTGAAGTGAAACTAGTTTGTGGTTAGGTAGTTTTAATATTCACAAATAACGTGTGGCATTTTAATTTGGCATTCGTCATTTAATATACTATTTTCCATAAAATATAATATAAAAATATTTCATAAATCCTCTTTTCTAAATTTTAAATTCAAAAACGAAACTTTAATTAATAATTTCTGATATTGACAAGAAACAAGTGGACATTTTTATTTACAATTCGTCATTTGAGATTTTAATAAATTATTTGTATTAATTTTCGACACTTTTAGTATTTTAATGACAGTCAAATTCCTTTTTCCCTTCTCTAAGTCTCGGAAATCTAAATTTTTAGATTTGTGTAAATATAAACAAGGGTTAAAGATTAGCTTGAAAGAAAATTCACTTGTGATATGTGTACTTTGTACGCACGCAATTTTTCAATTCCTTCTATTAGTTCATACATTCCATATATATGTGTGTTAATATATATGTCGGAGTGCAAGAGTAGGTGGATCGCTGGTCCGTGTGTAATAGTCTCTGGAACGCTAGTGCCATCTGTGTATCGGCGTGGGGGCAGAGTCAATAAGTGGCAGTCCGGCGCGTCTCTCGGCAGATCTCGAGTGGCGGTCGGCCGAAGTGGTCGACTATTGAAACTGTCGCGTTCCTAGCTATTATTGTTAATGACTTCGTGTAAATTGATATCGGGAACATTAAGTGATTGAACATTATAATCCGAGTTAATAAAGTGGTTGATTGCACCAACATTACCCACGAACGCCCACAGAATAAGAAATTTAATAATGGATCCCATTAATGACGATGTCGGCGGGGAACCCTACGCCCCTGTGCTTTATGCTTCTCCGTTCTTTGTGTTTCAGGAGGATTCGAAATTGATTTACATTGGCAAATCGCTTCGATAAATAACGAATTTATCCATATCTCCACTGGATTATGAACTACGCAGTGGCATTACAGTGGCATCTGAAAAACCATTAACTCAGTAATCTCTGTAGCGCGGTGGTTATTCTATGAAGATTTCCTCATTATAAAAGTTATAAACTACGTCACCTCTGGAATATAAATAAAAACCTAAAGATTCTTTATTCAAATAGGCTCAAAAAGCACTATTGAATCATCTTTAGTCTGTCCGTTGATAACAAATCTACAGCCGATTCTGATAGTTGATTCCGCTGAGAAGAAACCGACAAGAAACTCAACGGTTACTATTTTGCGTGTTACAATGTGCTGCTTTCATCAATGTGCAACTGGAATCAAGTCTATACATCTTTGTCCTTTAAATAATGTTCAACATTATAATATGTCTTAAAATTATGTGGAGGCAAACCCAAAAACATAATCCTTACTAACAAAACATAACAAAATAAGCCTTACATATTATAAAAGAAAGTCCTCCGCTGCGTCTGTCTGTCTGTTCCCCATAAACGTGACGCGACATAATTCATTTATTCGTGACGAAGATTTAGGTGTACAGAAGAACTGTTATTTTTATTATTTTACCTTATTAATCTGCAATCGAACTGTTCTAACTGTTTAATATCTACATTATGAAGTACTTCAATACTGTATAGTGTATACCTACATTATATGACATTAAATCTAAATCAAATATTGACTTCACTTGTTCTAAGAAACTATTAAATTTTGTGTCGTCTATTGTACTTTTTTTTACTTTATTTATTGTATTGAGTTTTCTATTAAGATTTTCTCAATATTTGCCCGAAGTTGGGAAGTTGGCGGTGTGATCCACCCCCGTGCTTCGGAGAGCACGTTAAGACGTCGGTCCTGCACCTAATCTCTCTCCGGTCGTGTCGGTTTCCCGTCATATCGGATTATGAGAGTGAAGGAATAGAGAGTGCACTTGTGTACTGTGCCTGCCAATCCGCAGTGGAGCAGTGGGTCTGTGATCTAAAAACCCTCTCTCCTATGAGTGAGGAGGTCCGTGCCCAGCAGCGTTAATGGACTGCTAGTTACCTTACCTTACGAAATTGTACATATAAATAAAACAATACATTCAATATAAGAAAATAATTTGTCTATATAATCTGTGTTAACGAATTACAAGAGATCACAGTACAAACAATAAAAAACATTGAACTCCGCCGTACTTAATCGTTAACAGAAATTTGTCTTTAGTCGTTCAATAAGCATCAACAACAATTTTAATATCCGAAAGTTCAAAGACTCGCTTTCACGTTCCCAAATATTACGAGCTACTCGAAAATTTTCATTGTCATTTTCATTTAATAGAATATTATCTCGTCAAGCTCGTGGGAAAGGATTGTTCAAAGTAAACTTGAATGTTCTCTAATAAAACCTGAATGTTTCATTAAATATTAAAGATAATATCACAATATTTACATAATCTAAAATAAACAACGAGTGCCACTCTCACTTAATTAAAGTAACCATAATAACATAGATTCCAAAACTAGAAACAGATAAAATACATTTTCTTATTTATTTAACTACTGTTCTATTACGAATACCATATTTGTGTTATCTTTTCGTCCATTATTTCATATTCTGCTCGTTATTTACTTCGTTAAATTTGTAAAACACGAACTATAATTTTAAAGTTAAAATTTCTTTAGGTAAGCTCAGCACTTTATTTTTTATTATATTATATGAAACTGAACACAGAGGAAAGTCGACTCTCGTCCACTAAAGCAGAATTAAAGCAAAAAAGGTAAGTTTCAACCTGGTGGTGGTGTCTGCAAAACATTGTAACGGTAGCATACGGTAAGTAGCAGCCCATCAACGTCCCACTGTAGGGGACAGCCTTTCTCATTCATAAAAGAGATGATTTTTAGAGCATAAACTTACCACGTTGTTCCACTGCTTATTGGCAGGCATAGTACAAGTGTATGCGCTAACACAAGTTCACTCTCTATTCCTTCACTCTTATAGTCCGAAGGGATGGCAATTAGACACGACCGGAGAGAGATCAGGTTCAGGACCGACGGCTTAACGTACTCTCCGACGCATTGGGGTGGAGCACTCCGCCAACTTCCCAACTTCGGGTATATATTGAGAAAATCTTTATGTCAGTAACCAAACCAGCTGACCTCTTGTTAAATGAAGTAGTCTGCAAAACATTGTACTAGAAGACAATTTTTTCACTTATCGGCATTTCTCTGTGTCTCTGGAACGTGATATTGAAAGGAGAGTGAATGCAGGGAGTATGGTATATAACGCTCTGAACTCCTTTATGAATAGCCTAATGGTGTCTCAAAGGACCAGACTGGTTGTGCATAGAGAAGTGCTTGTGCCAACACTTATGTATGGTAATGAAAGTTGGGTATAGCAGGAGAAGCATAAAAGTAATAATTGCGGTGGAGATGAGAGCGTTGAGAAGTATGATTGAAACTGAGTGACAAAGTAAGAAATAGTGAGATAAAATAAAGTTGTGGTATAAAAGAAGATGTAGTGACTAAAATTGAGAAAGGTATGCTTTGATGGTTAGGACACGTAGCGAGAATGAATGAAAGGAGACTGATAAAAAGGATTTATGAGTCAAGAGTGAATGGGAAAGTTGCAAGAGGAAGATCAAAGCGAATGTACCTGGATCAAATCCAGGACATTTTAAATAAGGGTCAGGTCAAAAGTACTCTAAGCCGACGAACTTGTGTGAAAGGTTTA
Organism: Elymnias hypermnestra; assembly: GCA_015832385.1. Classification (NCBI taxonomy): domain Eukaryota; kingdom Metazoa; phylum Arthropoda; class Insecta; order Lepidoptera; family Nymphalidae; genus Elymnias; species Elymnias hypermnestra. The sequence continues at coordinate 2,444,153 of JACTOM010000043.1, forward strand.
ATGAAAATGAAAGAAGCGAAGGATCGTGGCAAGTGGAAGGACTTGGTCTCTGCCCACCCCTATTGGAATGAGGCATGATTCTATGTATGTGTTTTTTAGTAAAGGAGTAACTTTGTGGCAAGTTCCGGAACCTCATTTCAGAAATTGAAATATGTTTCTAAATTTGTCATGCTTTATCCAAGTTTCGGAGTCTTACAAAAAAAAAACGTGTAGTTGCGTCACTACGCCAAGTAGACCGGCAAATGTCAAATTTTCTCTATATTCGAATCATAAGCTTATTGTCCTTCATATGCCGTTGATTTAAGCTTACAAAAGCAATCTATCAGAATGTCAAGATATTTAGAGCAATACGTTTTTGTTTTATGATGTGACATGTTTGTCATCATGTCAGTATATAGGAATAAGCCATCTATTTCGTTTTAGTATGCTGAAAAGGTGAAAATCGACAAATTAACTTCTTTAGGCCTTAAAAACCGTAATGTCATATAATTGACTTTCTTATCTTTGTAGAAATCCCTTTTGTTATGCCTTCTAGCCTCGCTAGCAATTTGGTACAAGTAATAGCTTTTATTTTGCAGAAAACCATGATGGTCCATTGGCTATGCACGTAGCGTCCTTTTTAGAGTTACAGAATCGAAACCTGTTCAGGAACTACTAAGTTTTCTTTATGACTAATTGTTGTGACGTCATAAAGAATCCTATATGTACCGGGAGAAATTCTGGGTTTTTGTAGCCAGCTAACCCGTAGTGGAACAACGAGGTGGGTTTATCCTCGAAAGGATCTCTCTCTTATGAAAAATAATTGGCTGCTTTAAATTTGTTTGCTATAGAAAGGTGGGTCACCGTGCCTAGTTACCACCATACATGCCAAAGTATACCACCAATGAAAAACTAAGATCCTCCCATTATTCGTCATCAGTAAAGTCCCTCAGTCAACCGATACTTCTTAAGGAATAAAAAAAGGAAGTTAGTTTAAAGGTAGTGTAAGAAAATAATATAGATAATAATAGTTCCTTTCGGTGTGTTAAGTTATGCTAGCTCAAGTATTTCTATAAAAAGACTTATAAATGTGAGTTGTTCTTGCTTTGATCAATTGAATTACTATTCGATTTAGGCTTAATTAATGGGTAAAACGCAGGTGCTAAACGATGGAGTAATTAATTCTCGATTAATCACTTGCTTCAAATTTATTCAATAACTCCTAACGACTTTTGTTCCACCAACACTTTTAAACATAACTATGGGAATTCTAAATACCAATATGTCTTAAAAGTAAATTTAAAAAGTATTTCAGCAATAAACTAACCAATTAAATGATCCATTTCTTAACGTAAAAAAATGACCAGAAATTTGTTGTTCCACCTATTTTATTTTTATTTATTTATTCTTACACTTTATTGCAGGTCTACAATAATAACATACAATGAAATAAACTTAAATATAAGAGAAATAAAAGTACAACAGGCGGTCTTATAGCTAAATAGCGATTTCTTCCAGACAACCTTGGGTTAAAAAAGCTGAAAGGTAGGAGGTAAGCAATAAAATAACCTTACATAATAATATCTACATTCTAATACATGTATATATAAACAATAAATATATTAATATATATAGTATTATATATATTATACTGTCGTCAAGTTCTATGATCATAGTCTAAGAGATAGTGTTCCTTTAATCAATTTTGAATATCGGTAGCGATTTGGCCTCCTGGATAGAGCGAGGTAATGCATTCCACAGCTTGGTCGCTTGGACAACAAAGGAATATTCGTAAAATTTTGTTTTATGTATCGGGAAGTTTTCGAAAGATCTTAAATTTTTGGAATGCATTCCAAGGAATTGAAATTTATCCTTCAAATAGTGAGGCGTATTAGGATGAAATAACACACAGTACAGGAGAGAAAGTATATGCATATTCCGGCGATGTGGAATGGATGGCCACTTGAGCTGTTGAGAGAAGTAGGAAATGTGGTCATATTTGCGCAAACCAAATACGAACCGGATAGCAAGATTTTGAAGTCGCTCAAGCTTATTCAATAAGTCCTCTGTTAAATTCGAGGTTAGCCGTAATAAACATACATAAAATAGTAGCAGAAAGTAACAAGTAAGTATATGCCTAATGTTTTTGTTGTAAATACAGTTTTTAAAACGAAGATGTGCAGCGATTTTTATGCGAATTCGTTTGAAGGTTAGGTAGTTTTAATATTGACGATCGACATTTGAAATTTCAATAAATTATTTGCATTAATTTTCAACACTTTTAATATTTTAATCATAATTAAATTCATAATCTTCCTTTTTCCCTCACTCTAAATCTCGGAAATCTAAAGTTTTACATTTGTTTAAATATAAACAAGACTTAAAAATTAGTTTTCCAAAGAAGTTTCACTTCGGACATGTGTACTTTGTACGCACGCAGTTATAATTTTTAATTAATTAAATTGAATTTGCAAAAAAATATAAAGCGCCATCTATTGTAAGCCCACATATGAGGTTTAAAGGCTTCTTTCTATGGAACGAGTTTGATAAATCGTGCTTACCTTTCTTATACCATTCCATGTATACAGTATTAAAGACAAAACTTTTGATAGACATTAACCATCAGGATATATAATTTGTTATATAGAACTATATCGAAGCTTCTAGAATCATTAATCAAACAGTAAGCAGAACTGTTAACCAGATTAAGCAGGGTCTAAATATTCACTGCTTAGGTATTTCGTTCATTGCTATAAATCAGTAGACGACTTGGATTGATCGGATGAAAATGACTGTGCATCATTGAAAGATTGATGCCCTTGTCCACCTGATAAAGGCTCTAGAACCTTTTTTCTGATTGCCATGAAACTTATTTCATTACTAACTGCAGCTTTGGTACTGAATATTAAATATGTAAAAAAATAAGCTTGTTATTGTAAGGTTAACTTTGTAGGATATTAACTTTTCCTAACGTTGTTAACCGCGTATTTCCTGTGGAAATATCGACATCCATATAGATGTCCAACCATTTAGGAGGAGAGCCATTTGTGACATACACTCGTACAGAAGATTTATATTATCCATATATATATGTCGGAGTGCAAGAGTCTATGGATCGCTAGTCCGTGTGTAATAGTCTGTGGAACGCTGGCGCCATCTTTGTATCGGCGTGGGGACAGAGTCAATAAGTGGCAGTCCGGCCCGTCTCTCGGCAGTTCTCGAGTGGCGGTCGGCCGGAGTGGTCAACTATTGAAACTGTCGCNTTTTTTTGAAATGTTTTTTTTATTGTTAACATATGTAGTACTGAAAATATTCAATTTAGACTAAAAAGGTACATTTAGAGACGATTGAAAAACTTACGCCTTAATCTTGGACTATAAGTAGTACTCAAAATTTGATTGCATTTTTTTTCTTAACAAAACATAATGTAGCTTAAAAAGTACAATAAGTTTATATATATATATATATATATATATATATATATATATATATATATATATATGAGATACATCCGGGTACTCATCACGATATCTCTGGAACAATAAGGCGTAGAGACTTAAAATTTGGTAGGAATATTTTTTTTGTCGTGTAGAGGTCAGCTAAGAACAGATTTTGCGAAATTCCTCCCATAAGGAGGGTTGCGGGGGGTTTTATTAGTTGTTTCTTATTTGTAAAACAATTTGCCTAAATTAATGAAAATGCTACCCAAAAAACATTCCACACAGACGAAGTCGCGGGTTCAGCTATTAATATATATAACAATAAGCTATATATGAGATAAATTCTTTATTTGACGACATTTACAAAGCTTACGATGTAACTAAAAAGATACGCTTAATATATCTTTATATAAATTATTATTTCTCACGGTACCGTCGGAATATATATTGAATAACACTTTATAATTCATACCAATGTATAATTATACAATAACAAAGCAAAATAACATTTTAATAAAAACAAACTTGTATTTCAGAGTATTTAGAGTGAAGACGATTCAGCATAGGCATATTTATTAACATACCGCAAACAGTTTTGGTTTTGGTCAAAAACGTCCTATACAAAAGGCATATCATATTTTTAAATATTATTTAAGAGATAAAATATTTGGACTTGATTCCAGTTGCACACAGAAGCCAAATATTACACATTGTAACCTACAAAACTATATTTAAAAGAGTAACCGTTGAGTTTCTTGCCGGTTTCTTCTCAACGTAATGAACTTTCCGCTGGTAGATGTGTTACCAACGGAAAGAATACTGAATATTCAAAAGTGCTTGAATAAAGAATATTTTGATTTCTACAACATTCTACAACATCTAATACAACAAAATTATATAATTTTAGAACTAACAATCCATTATGACTTAACATAGATTAATACTTGGAAATTTCCGTTCTAGGAGTATGTCCAGAGTAAGAAATTCATATTATTTCTTATAACATAAGCTGTCTTCCAAGAAAAGTATCATCATAAGTGAAGCATCCAACGTAAAGCCTGACAATTCAATCATAACACATCTATTTTAATAACGCTGAAACATTATGTCATGACCACATCATTCCTATGATAATTTTATCGTAATCTCTATGAAAAGAGGGTAAAAGTTCAAATTATCGTCACTAGGGACGCAAACACCGTAACAATATGTGTAATAACGCCGTATCCAAATTCATTTGTATAATTTTTCCATTTGTAAAGATCAAGCGGGCCCGTTATCATAATCATTATACTGAAACTAATACGCGTACAACTTGTTAGGTGGTCCATATTCATTTATTACAATTGTTTCCAGATTTAATGTACAGAAAAAAGAATGTGATTATTTAAAACAAGCAATACAAAATAAAATAAATTAAAGTGAATTCCAACGCCATCTAGCAGGAATTTTTAAGTCATTAGTTATAAAACTCTATACCTTTGACGTGAACTTTCAATAGATGACGCTGAAAAATTAAATAAATATTCGAAAAATCTGTATTGGCATCAAGTGTCATCCACTTTAAGTAAAATAAATACTTTTTTCTTAAATAAGAGAAGCTAAATCCTTCCCAATTTTTAAGAGATAGTTATTACCTGTCCCTATCGGAATAAGATGACCGTATTTCTGTATTTTATTTTTGTATCTATTCTTGTATATATATATTTATATATTCATATATGTATATAGTTTAATTGTCACCACCATCAACCCCTTTTTATTTTTCTGAAATTCCTATAACCCAAAGGTTGCCTGGAAGAAATCGCTATATAGCGATAAGGCTGCCTTATTGTACTGTTTTGTTTTGTATTTTCGTGTTTTCTCTATGTATTTTCTTTTAATAAAAGTGTTCTCTTTCTCTCTCTCACACACTCTATACAACATTATATTTTTTATTGATTGAATAATTTGATCAAGATTAGAGTGTGAGCGAATTAAGGAGTTAAATAAGTAAGAATATTAACGTATTTTTTTATAATAAAAAGTCTGGAAGTGATCACTACACAGTGATAAGGCCGCCCGTTGCATTCTTTATTTTTTTTTTCTTTTTTGTGTATGTTTTGTTTTACTTATATAATAAGTTACGTATTGTTCAATTTAGAATGCAATAAAGAGTTTTATCTATCTATCTAAATGAAAATTTTCTTCTAATATGGAAAATTACTTAGACGATAAAAAATCTCGGAAGCGAATAAATTGCACGAATTTAAATAAACTCAAACTTAAAATAACTGTATTCAAATAGGCCTATGACATCAGTTTTGAATCGTCAATTTCTTCCACACACTAATTCTAATGTACGACTGATGATGGTATCAATGAACAACTTAAAACCTAAAGTTACGAGAGTTCCCTCGCGCCATGGCCTGAGAAAGGGCCACAACTAACTTTGTATTTTTTTTACCAACATCATTATAATATCATATTAGTTTTAAATATAAATTATATTTAAATTCAAGTTAGAGCAATTCGTTTACTCCCACGCGTTTTTATTCTCTAAGTCATCTTGCAACTTATAGTATGATTTTTCAATCAATTTCAAAGTCTTTCTTATAAGGAATAGAAATACTTTGAAATTATTAAGTGACATCTCTAGAACGTCTCGTAACTTTAAACTGTGCCGTTTGAAATAAAATATAGAAATGCAATATTAATAAATTACTTAAATTAACTTTATGAAACATTTTACAGCGCCATCTATTGAAAGCTCACATAGAAGGTTTGTTAGTGCATAAAGCATTTAAAAAATTTGTACAAATTGGCGTAGAAGTCGATTGTTTTTTATATTATTTATTATATGATAAATACAGATGTAGGTCAGCAGTGACTTAAAATCATAGAGCCTGGAAAGTCGTAGTCAGATAAAAAGTGGCTCCTCGGTTTCCATAATTTTCCGGGTAAAAAATATTTGCCAAACAATTCAAAGTTCATCTTCCAAGACTTGTACAAAGAATTTATTACAAAGCGATTTGAAATTTTTATTGCTCTTTTTTCTACTGTTATTAAAGACTTCTGAGCTGGCGTAAACAAACTTCATAATAAAGTTTTTTACTAAAAGAGAAACAAAATTCATTAAATATGTATAAATCTACACTGTGTAATTAAAAATATATAAGTAAATTAGAGAAAGAGATTACTTTATAGCACACAGTTTTGAGCTGACATAATTTTTTATATTACATTAAACTATGTGCAAGGGCGGCCTTATTGCTTAAATCAATCTCTGCCATGCAACCCTACTAATATTATATAATAATACTAGTGGAACCCGCGACTTCATCTGCGTGGGATGTTTTTTGGGCAGCATTTTCATTAATTTTCAATCAATCAATCAATCAAATCATTTATTCGCTGAATATGGTAAACATAGTCCTCATATTCTACTTATTTAAGTTTGCGAAATTACAGGTTTTAGTAAATCTAAGGAAAGGTATCTTTACATTATTAATCCAATAATTACAATTTTATTAGAATTAACCCTAATAACATTACATCGAACCAATTTTCAATTAAAATTACTACTATTAAATGATGTTATTAAAGTGAACTTATATATTATATTACCTCTTATTAAATACAGTATAAATAAATATAGTATAAATATAGTAACTTATTATTACTTATTGCTAATTTCCCTTTAAATAGTCATCAACGGAGTAGAAAGTTTTATTGATTAGAAAAGATTTGACAGAATTTTTAAATTTTATACAATTTTTAAATTGTGAGGCATATTCCCTTATATCTTTGGGTAATTTATTAAAAATTTTAATAGCCATCACGCAAACACTTTTATTAAAAAAAGAACTTTTATGATCGGGATATCGGAATCTGTCTTTACAACGTTCTCCCTTAAGCCTTTCGAAAAGGTTTTCATTGTTTTTTAAAAATAATGCTAATTCATATATATATAAAGACGGCACAGTCAGAATATTTAATTTTTTAAAGTACGGCTTGCAGCTTTCGCTCTTTTTAATTCCACATATCGCTCTTATACATTTTTTTTGTGCAACAAATACGCTATTAATATGATTAGAGTTTCCCCAAAAGATAATGCCGTACCTAATTATGGATGCTGCCTTGGCATGATATGCTACTAATAATGATTTTTGGTCAACTTTTCTGGATAACATACGCAGTGCGAAAGAAAGCTGACTTAATCTAGAGCATACATTGTGTGTGTGAGATTTGGGCTATATACGTACAAATACTTCAATGAACTATTTGCTGTATATTACTGCAAAGAGCTTATAGTCCTTTTTCAGGGTCTAGATTATCGGTGTGTGGTTGGAAATGTGAAAATCCGATTTTTTTTAATTAACATCCCCGCATCCTTGCGGGTGGAATTACGCAAAATCCATTTTTAGCTGACTTCTATTCGGCAAAAGGAATATTCCTACCAAATTTCAAATGTCTACGCTTTATGATTTCAGAGATATCATGACGAGTCAATAGTTACCTGGATATATCTTATATATAATGTACACATATATTAGTGGAAAGCTAGTTATATCATTATTCCGACAAGTAAAATGCTTTTAAGCGACTTATGAAAATTGCTAATGATTTTGAGTTACTAATTATTTGTTAGTAATTTGTCTAACCTAATTTCTGTCTTATTGGTCTAGTGGTCAGCTTGTTCGACTACAGACATGAGGTCCTGGATTTGAGTCTTGGGTCGGGAAAACTCTCTCCAGCCTTTAACGTCCCACTGCTGGGCGCAGGCCTCTTCATTCATAGCAAAGAAAGTTTTTAAAGCATAGTCCCGCACGATGTTCCACTGCAGGCAAAGTATGGAAGTGTATGCGCTAATACAAGTGCACTCTCTATTCCTTCAATTTCATAGTCCGATGAGACGCCAATCCGACACGTCCGGAGAGAGCTTAGGCGCAGGACCATCGGATTATCGTGCTCTCCAAGGCAAGGTGGGCACTTCAGATTTAAGTTATATTCTCTGTATAAAAATATATTCAACGCTAAAATAAAAGCTGTTTGTGAGCCAGAAATAAATGAAAAAAAACTATTTTTGAATTCAGATCCTCATTTCTGTTGACGATCAAGCTGTCCACCAGGCCAATGAAGCAGTAGTAAAATATATATTGCTGAGTTTCCAGATCGGAATAAAACATTGCCTATATTAGTCCTAATAATCAGCTATAGTCTGTGAAAGTCCCCTTATCTCTATCTTCCAAAACGACGGCGGCATTGATCGAGATGTTACTAGCAGGGTAAATGCAGGTTGGATGAAATGGAGGCAGGTCTCGGGAACAATTTGCGATGCCAGAATGCCCCTTAAACTAAATGGGAAAATTTATAACACGATCATAGGACCTGTCATTCTGTATGGATTAGAGTGCTGGGCCACCAAAGGGGAGAATGAAAGGAAATTGCATGCAGCGGAGATGCGAATGTTGAGATGGATGTGTGGAGTGACAAAATTAGATAAGATTAAGAAAGAGTATATTAGAGGAAGTGTGAAAGTAGCACCAGTGACCGAGAAGTTAAGGAGTGGAAGGCTATCCTAGTATGGGCATGTCATGGGAAGGAAGGATAGCTATATATGCAAGAGGGTCCTAAATATGATGGTAAACGGCGGCCAAAAATAGTATGGATGAACTGTGTGAAAGAGGATATGTGTGTAAGGGGTGTGAATGTAGAAATGACAGCGGGTAGAGTGAAGTGGTGAAAGGAAACATGCTGTACCGACCCCACAAGGGCAAGAAAATGACGAGTCTGTGAAAGTCCCATCTAAATCGGTCCAAGTGTTCCGGGAACTAATAAATAGTAGGTAGGTCACACTTTTAAGAAAAGGTCATAAAATACTTTTCGTCCTACCCGTACACGTTTTAATATCGAAAAGAAGTAACTCGATCAGCTAGTTTATATAATGGAAATAATTGTATATTTGGATTTTTGAAGTGAAACTTCTTTAGGCGCATGACGGATTTTTTTACGAATGAAACGCGTGATTGGCGTCACGAAGATATGCACCGTTTTTTATGCTAATTCGTTTGAAGGTTAGGTAGTTTAAATATTCACAAATAATATGTGACATTTTAATTTGGCACTCGTCATTTAATAATGTAGTATACTATTTTTCATAAAATATAGATATTTCATAGAGTCTCTTTTATAAATTTTAAATTCAAATACAAAATTTAAATAATACTTTCTTATATTGATAAATAACACGAGGCATTTTTATGTACAATTCGTCATTTGAGATTTCAATGACATGACAATGATAATAAAATTCCCAACATATTTTCCTCTTTCTTTCCAAGTCTCGGAAATCTAAAATTTACATTTGTATAAATATAAAAAAGACATGTGTACTTTGTACAGACGCACTGTTTTTTTATACGTGGAAGATTATAAATTAGTTTATTTGTCTCAAACCTCACTACACATTAATAGTGAAGAGATTTAGTCTATTTAACCCAATAAATTAATTAAAGCAATATGAACACGCTTGTCTTATGTTTACCACAAATCAAAGTTAACGTATTGAATATATATACGTTTACACTGTTGTAGTTAAGTATGTGACCAAATTGTCGAGCAAATTATTTAAACAAACACATAGAACAAACACGACTACTATAATACTGAAGTAACAAGATACAAATAAGAGAAAATCGCATAGTAACGATCTAAATACGTTAATGCAGTGTAAAAATTTCTTTAATATTTTAATACGAACGATACGACGGTAGTTGTCATTTGTAACTTACATTTCGATTTGAACTTTTATACCTAGCTGAACCCGCGACTTCGTCGTGGAATGTAGTTTTTTTTTTAAATGGAAAAGTTTAAATTAACATCCCGGCAATCCCCCTTGCGGGTGGAATATCGTAAGTTCCGTTCTTAGCTGACCTCTATTCAGCAAAAGGAATATTCCTACCAAATATCAAGTCTCTACGCCGTATGTGATGAGTCAATAGTTAACACCCCCGCAACCCCCCTTGCGGGTGGAACTTCGTTCACTCCGCTCTTAGTTGACGTCTACTCGGCAAAAGGAATATTCCTACCAAATTTGAAGTCTCTACGACTTATGGTTCCAGAGATATCGTGATGCATCAATAGATACCTGAATATCTCTTATAATTACAGATGTACTTTCATATCTTCCTAATTTATTTTTTCTCTATGTATTTCTCCGACATATTAATAGTTTATTTTGTTATTTTGAGATGAAGCCAAATACAACACATCATTGATCAGTAACTCAGACGGCTTTGTTATTTACAGATTATATTATCTAAACCCAAACATGCTGTTCCCAGTGAATAATTACAACAAATCGTAGCATATGTTAGTACTTATAAACTTATAGACGGTTAATATTCCATCAAAGTCGGTCCCTCAGTTTCGGAAATATAAAGAATAAACTGTCATAATACGTACTTTCGATCAAAAATTATTTGAAAACTCGTACTATAATTTCAGAGAGAGATCAGGCGCGGGACGGATTAACGTGCTCTCCGAGGCACTGGTATGGAGTACACCGCCAACTCCCCAACTTCGGGTAAATATTGAGAAAATCTTAATAGAGAACTCAATATCGATTTTGAATTGGCCCGACCCGGGAACTCGAACCCACCACCTCATGTCTGTAGTCGAACATGCTAATCATTAGACTTGATCTCTCTCTGATCGTGTCAAATTCCCGTCACATCGGACTATGTGAGTAAAGGAATAGAGAGTGCACTAGTGTATTATGCCTGCCAATCCGCAGTGAAGCAGCGTGGTTGCCCTATGCTCTAAAAACCCTCCCTCGTATGAGTGAGGAGGCCTGTGCCCCAGCAGTAGAACGTTAATGGGTCGCTACTTACATACTATAATTTACAGCTTACTTAGACAATAAAAAGTGTGCTAATTTCTCTAATCTGTATAAAATAAATTAATATTATATTGTAATGGTCATAGTAAATAAAATACTCGACTGAGTTCGTTGTGGGCTCTTCTCAAAATAGGGCGCGAGGGAAACCTCGCAACTTTAGAATGTAAGTATTAGGTATATTTAATATCATCGTCAGTCGTACATTAAAATTAATGTTTGGATGAACCTGTGTTTGATGATTCAAAAATGCTTTAAAGGCCTACCTGAATAAAGAACTTTTGAATTTGAATATTGCCCTTAAAACGACATCGACTAAATGGGATGACAGATCTGTTAATATACAAATATTTCTATACTACCCTACAAAGATCAAACTCACTCCGTTTTCCCGCTGTTTCTGAGATTAGGGGCTTATATAAACACTTTTAGTATTGCGTTCATAACATGTTTAACTTGTTTCATATAATTGTTATGAGCCATTACGACAAAGAGGCTTTGCTTTAATCCAATAAATGCGTTCATGATGCCCTTTCAAAGAGGTTAAACAAATAGTTTTGTTCTTAATGTTTCATTATATGTTAAACAAAAACTATATATTTCTCTGTGGGTTATACGTTGGGTTGTATGGAAAAGATCGCTAAAAAGCTATAAGACCGCCCATTGAACACTAAAGTTGCTTAAGTCATTGTATTATTCATTCCCCTGTCCTGTTCAATAAAGGAAACTATCTATCTATATGTTAAAGTAAATTTTATTGCTATTAGCTCCTGCTCATTTTCGGTATTATCATTTTAATTACTGCTTATCGTTATATACATACCAGAAAATTATTATTTATGTGCTTCGAATTTCCCGTTTCCATTGAAACGGTTTATAAAGGAGTTTAAGGTTTATTTGTGACATCACCTTACTCCTTACTCATAGGAAAGAGGATTTTGTTGGGCAGGAGACAAAGAAAAGAGATGATCAAACTCTTAAAAGATTATCAAGCTATCATCGAAGACTGTATCGTCAATTACCATCAAGTCAGTTATACATAACATAGAATTGCTCCCAGGATATGGAGGTTTTCTAACGATATTTTGCTTCATCGAAAAGCATAATGATGAATAGGCACCTATTAGGCATATATATTTTTCATAAAAGCATCGAACCCACAACTATTTAAACGAGAATCTAAAAGTCTATCCATTGAATCATAAAAATGACTAGCGATGGTTTCATCAGCAGCCTACATACCTACTTAAATCATAAACAATATTATTAATAATATTATATTTTTACCTCTACGATACCCTTAACTAGCAAAAAAAAATCTGCTTTCGTTAAGAGTGATTACAGTTAAATCAAGAATGAATGTGCGAGAGTACCGTCTTCTACCATTTATTTGTATCTTCGATATCAACTTCTCACAGCAATTTCTATTTTCTAAAATAGTTGAAAACGCATTTCACTTGAAAGACGATACTGAAAGAGCTATAGTATTATCAATTCGAACGAGATCACAAAGAACGTCGTGCAATATCCATATAACATCTCCTTGAACACCGGAAAACGTTTTGCAACCAGACTAGATTTAAATTTCTCACGTACAGATGTAACATGCAAACGTTTTTTATTATTTAATGGGATATATAGATATACTTCACTTTTACTTTTGGCTGCCTCATTGGTCTAGTTGTTAGCATGTTCGACTACAGACATGAGGTCCTGGGTTCGAGTCCCAGGTCGGGCCAATTCAAAAATCAATTTTGAGTTTTCTATTAAGATTTTCTCAATATTTCCCCGAAGTTGGGAAGCTGGCGGTGTGATCCAGCCCCGTGCCTCAGAGAGCATGTTAAGACGTCGGTCCTGGGCCAGATCTTTCCTGTTCGTATCGGATTCTCGTCACACCGGACTATGAGAGTGAAGGAATAGAGAGTGCACTTGTGTACTATGCCTGCCAATCCGCAGTGGAGCAGCGTGGTGGGTCTATGCTCTAAAAACCCTCTCTCATGCGGGTGAGGAAGCCTGTGCCCAGCCGTGGGACGTTAATGGGCTGCTTACTTACTTACTTACTTCACTTTTTCTATATATTAATACGTGAAGAATTAAATTCATACAAACGTTTATTACGAAAATTGCGCGAAGGCATATGATATTTCCCACACATACTAGGAAATATGTATAATTTGAAGTTATAGTCAAATGTTAAGTGGACTTGTGTAGTAAACAATTCTCTTCGCTTACAGAAATTTACAAAAATGTATCTAGCAAAAAATCTTATATTATTGGTGACAGGTTCAATCTCAAAAGATGGTAAGTAGTAATAAGATAGAAACACGTTAACCTTGCACGATGTAATTTACCTATTGTGGTTTCAATGTAGTATTGTGCCGGAACGGAATTTTTGAAATGAAACTTCTTTAGGCGCACGATGGTAAGATTTTTACCGATGAAACGCATATTAGCATCACGAAGATGTGCAGCGTTTTTATGCTAATTCGTCTGAAGATTATGTAGTCTTAATATTGGCATTTTAATTCTCAACACGTCATCATAATTTAATATATTATTTATAAATTTGAAATTTAATGTATTCATCTTCGTCACTTTTAATATTTCAATGACAATTAAATTCCTAACATATATTTTTCCTTCCCTCCGTCTTTGAAATCTAAATATTTAATCTAAATTCTAATTTATCAAAGAAATTTCACTTCTGAGATGTTTACTTTGTACGCACGCGTTTTTATTTTTTTTATGGTAGCACGTCTTTGCTACTAGGGTGTTCACTATCCACGGTCGAAGCCACCAGTTCATGCTGAGGGAATCGAACCCAGGATCTCCGCCAGCGAACCGAATACTGACACCACAGCGTCATCGAGGCTGACCAACTAATACTAAAAGGTATAATCCTTTTTCATTTCAAATTGTTTCAACAGGTACACACAACAAAACTCAGCAAGAAAAAACTGCCTTTTCATGAAAACAGTTTGAAAATGAAAGAAACTGTTTAAAACTACCTATAAAATTGATTTGATTACGATTTAAAAACGAAAGACGGTAGTCATTGACTGTCTCCTGCGGCTAACTACACGTAGCTGCAGTAATAAATGCAAAGCAAAGCATAAAATCTTTACTTATACTTTGACTGAACTTTTACGTATTGCAACTAGATGAGTATAACTTTAATGAAACTTTTCTCGTGATCTGAATCGACGTCGCCACAGAGTAATTGAAGTTAAATTGCACGAGTTTAAGAGAGATGTCGCAATTTCAGTTAGCAAATAGTTACTTGCACGTTGATTTCAATCTTGTTTGATGTGTGAAATCTCGAAGTTATTACAGTTTTCTACTTTCCTCTAGAAATAAAATCATCGCAGAAACATATCGCAAATACCGCAATTATCCAATATAGAAAAATGCATGAAAGCTATTAAATGAAATATATACAACGAAATAAAAACAATCAGTTATTTACTACATAACTGTACGACGTTGTTGAAATCGAAAAACAGTTATTCCTGTTTCCAAAAACGCGTGGAGTTGCGGTTTTGTGAACTTAAAATGCTTAGGCTCTCATCTTTTTAGTACTACGAGATCTAATAAGAAAAAAATACTAAACCCAAAGGTTTAAGCTGACTGACAGCACCATCAATATATTTTTGAAATGACATCATAAAATTTTTGGCCATAGTGAAAAGCTGAAGATTTGTACCAAGGTCGAGGTTGATTTGCATGCATTCTGCTGTCTGGCCGTTATTACATAATCAAATTACGTATCCGGGGATACCGCACAATCTCCGGGGAGGCTGCCTGCGCTTTAGCTGATACGCCGCCCTGGGACTTGGACGCAGAGGTGCTCGCAGATGTGCATGACAGAAGAATGCAAGCACGACTTCGGGGCGAATCTCCGCCACAATTTGCGGAGGAAAGAGGGTGGCACAAGTCACTCTGATAGCCAAATGGAGGGAACGGCTCTAACAACCGAAAGCGGGCCAGAAAACCGTATCGGCAATCCGGCCCGTTTGAGAAGAATGGTTAAACAGAGTACATGGCGCAGTGACCTTCCCCATGGCTTAGGTTCTGTCGGGCCACGTTTGCTTTGGCAAGTACCTTTACGGAGTGGCTAGGTGTGAGCCTACCGTGGTTTGCCACGAGTGTTTCTGCGCTGTTGACAACACACGATTGAGACGTGCCCAGCATGCTGCTCAGCATGCCGGTTATCGGTGTGGATCTCTCGCTGCTCACCATCATTCTAATGACGGTGTGCTACGCTTTCCTTCTGCGGGAATGTCATGACGCGGAAGGAGATGGCGAAACGGTTGAGGGAGGCGGACGTGACCACGTCGACCGTTCGCAGGAGAAGGCTGGGAAGGAGACGAGAGCCCTACGATCGCCCTCCTTAAGGTAACGGATGCGGGTTCCGTTACCCAATAAAGAGAGGTCCCGCGAAGTGGCTGCTGGCTTGCCAGGTGCTCCAGGCAAGCCACCTTCGGAGTAAGTTTTTGGTCATTGACGGAGTTGGGCCTAAACGGGCACATCGCTGGCGGGGTTGCGAATGCCTGTCAGTCGCGTTTTCGTGACCTCGTCTCCGAGAGATGAAGGAGCACCGCAGGGTTTTAACTGGTATGAGTCCGGCATAACTTGGAACATCCTTCCAAATATTCCAGGTGTCCACGAGGATTTCTGAGCGCCAAAAAAAAGTCTCAAATTACAACAGGAGGTAGTGTCAACGTGTAAAGTTTGCCAGAATACAATGAAGTACAGTAATAAAGTCAATGGTGTGATTAATAACTAATTGTTTTTTGAGGCTGTCTACTCTACCTCTAATCCTTTTAGTCCGGACCCACATCCATTCTTCACATATCACTTTTTAATTTTGAAAAATTACGTCGCTTATTCATTTGGCATAACTTCACTTCACTGGATTCCAAGTATCCGCCAGTTTAAAACCATCTTTGCGATTGAAATTTGGATACTTTTTAATTTTAATGGCCACGCGAACTATTCTCGGCATTTGGGCTGTGAAGTTCTATCCAGTGTTGAGTTCCTTGCTGCAAGATATGCTCCGCGATCGCAGATTTTTGTGTGTCGTTGTGCATGACGGCATTTATGTGTTCTGATAAACGCGTTGCTATTGATCGCTTTGTTTGCCCATTATAATAATATAATTTTCAAAATTAAAACGTGACGTCGTGAGTGTAGTATGCCAAAAAATGGATGTGGGTTCGGTGAAGAATAGAAGGATTATACGTAGGGTAGACAGATTCTGCCCCTGACAGCTTGATACACCCACCTACAGCAGTTACGTTGTGACCGCGATCAACTGGATCGAAGTATCAACCAAATTCAAAAAAAGTTTTCAAAAAGTGTGAATAGTATAGGTACACTTTCAGGATAAGCAGTTCCACATGGTATTTGCCTCGAACTTCTCGATTCCATACGAATACCAAATGGAATTTGTTGTAGAAAATGCAATGGAAATGTTACTACATAACATAAAATAGTCCAAGTTACTCCTTATAACATCCAGATGTACGCCAGTGAAAGTACCTTCAACCTCGATCCAGCCGTTTCAGAGAATAAATTGGATTTTTTGGTATATTACCGCGTATACCCTCTTATAGAGAAAAGCTGTTATTTGAAATTACAAATAAATTAATTAATAAGTAAAGATTTAATGTCCGAATGTAACCAAATGTCCGATCGCTCCATATTGGATAACGGTAATGCTCAAGATAATTATAAGTATTGGGTATAACACTACGAGTGTACTATCACAAAAGTATAACAGAGATTTGAAAAGTGTAGTTAACTAGTTTATAAAATAAATGGAAGCTTAAATGGAATAAATGCGTTATAAGAAATAGCTATTTAATATATTTTTCTTTGAGAAGAATTTCCTTTGTCAGATAAAGGCGATATAAGTATGAGATTAAATAAATAAGCTCAAACAATACGCCTAAACATTCGACATCGCCTCGTTATCATTGGAATGGTCTACTTAATTTTTTAATTTATATGATAATACTTGATTAATTGCCTCATTGGTGTAGTGGTCAGCTTGTTCGGCGTCAAACGTGTAGTCTTTGGTTCATGTCATTCTAAATTAAAGATTATTTTAGATCAAATTTGGTAAGCATAAAAAAAGGTTATAGTGAGCCATCCTTAAAAGATTTTTAGAACCTTTAAAGAGGAACAATTTTGTAACACACGATTTTTGCGAAACTTTACGTAGCACAAACAGCAGAGACTCTCAAAAGGAAAAAACACGCTTTTGAAAAAAAAATCCAGTGATGCACTGCTGCTATTGGTCTCAGCTTGACGATATAGCCTATAGCCTTTAGCCTTCCTGAATAAATGGGCTATCTAATACTGAGAGAATTTTTCAAATCGGATCAGTAGTTTCTGAGATTAGCGCGTCCAAAAAAGCGAACTATTCACCTTTATTAAATTTGTGTAACAAAAAGCCTTTATCCACTATAACGCATTACAGATGGTGTTTTATATAAAATTAAATTTAACTTGAATATAATGGAAAAGTTTAAATTCGAATATAATTGAAGTTGATTATTTTACTAAGAAATTAGTACAGTTGATCTTAAATCAGAATTTTGTAATTGGACTTCGTCGTAAAGGAAAACTATTTGAAGAAACTTGAATATCTGATAAACGTTTCTTGAATATCATGCTGGATGAAATGTTGTGCTAACTTTACGTAATACTGTAAGGGAATTTGTAATAATAAAAAAAAATCCTTTACTCTGGAACAAAAGGTAAAAAGTTCAAAGGACATAACGCTACTTGAACTTGAATCAGAAATCATTATTTAGTAATAGCTACACATTTGTATTTATAAAAGTGTCTGGGTACAATGTGTATGACGGAAGTAGATGTTTGTACATGTTTTTAAAGTAATTGAATATTGAAATAGAAATAGATGGTAATAACTCGTTAAACGCAACCGAAACGATCCGAAGCCGCATGGATGCTATAAAAGTAGCCGAGTTCGTGGGTTTGGTACCCCTGTCCGATTGTCCATTTCAACAGCAGCAAACGTTGCTCTAAGCCTAGGTCCGAGCCTCGCAGGAGGCGCCCGCCGCCCCTCTTGGTTACGCTGTCCAAGCCAGTAGGGCTAACAGCAACTACACACTTGAAAAAATAAAGGGTTCGGTACGCAGTTCTTAGTGACTGCGTCAGGGCATGGACCGTTGTGTTTGTGATAACCAGTATTGCTAAAATGAATTCACCAGACTTCTTTACCATATAGGCAAACGCATTATCGTTTATTTATTGTATTGTATTATTAAATACTGTCATATTCTAGTTTCATTAATATATTCCTTATCTATTAATATTTCCTTCTGATGTCCGGCCCCGGCCCCTCTTTTAAATCCGACGTATACATGTTAGAAGTAAAACTTCTCTGGTAAACTATTTTTTAAATCTTTTTTATGTTTATAAAAATCTAACACTTTAGAGGGGAAATGGAAGATATGTTAGCAATTAAATAAATTTCATTGTCAGAAAATATTGTCTCGAAAATTAATGAAAATAAATTATTGAAATCTAATGTTTAAACAAAACAACTTCACTAACTGGAATTTACATAGGTCCGGGATCGAACCCGCAACCTAATGCATCGCAGGTCAGTTACTTTGGCACCCCGCTACCACAAGTTTTTTATGTGGTAATCGAGCTCATCACTAATACGAAAATAAATATACGCAATTTGATTGCAGACAGTTAGATATTCTCCACAAATCGCACCCTTACTGTAAGCCATTGAGGAGTTCCATTGCTTATCATATTTGATTACGACAATCACTTGACCTTACAGATGTTGCGGTAGGTGACTCTAATATCCGGATAGCATATAAAAGATTCTGCCGAGTTTTGTTAATTTTCTCCCAAGAATTGAAGAGTTCTGTTACGTTGTTATGCATCCCATGATCAAATCCTAAGCAAACTATCATCAAAAAACCTTTGATGTATATCTTTTCCAATAAAAAAAACGAACCATCGAAATCGGTTAGTGTGATCTTGAGTTATTCGTTCATTTGCCGCGCACATGATTAATGCAAATTTAAGATTCATTCGGTTTTCTTATGAATGGCATCATCAGAAATGGGACGTTACAACAATCACCATCATTCATATAAAAAAAGAATCATCGAGATCGGTTCACCTAGTCGGAAGATATGAGGTAACAATCATAAAAAACGTTGCACATCTTCGTGAACGCTAATCACGCGTTTACTCCGTACAAATTTTACTCTCATGCGCCGAAAGAAGTTTCACTTCAAAAGGCAAGGTCAATAATTTGATTCAAATAATTGTACAGTAATTTCAACCTTAACAGATTGTATTAAAGTACGTTTACGTAAGTACAATAGCAAACATATCTGTTACTGTTAGAAAATATTAAATACTGTTACTGCTAAATTGTTCTTTCGTTATTACGAAAAAAAATGAATTAAGGTTCGTTTTCATTTACAATTATTGTATGTTGAATGTAAAAATAATAAAGAATGTTAATAATTTCATACATAATTATTGTAAAGTAATATAAACATAATCTGATTGATTCAAATTAAGTTTTACCATAACAAAGATATCTATCACTGTTATAAAATATTAGTTACTATTGTTGCTAATTTCATTTTTTTATTATTTGAAAAAGTATATTCAGTAAATGAGTTAAGGCTCAATTTAATTTACGTTTATTTTTATTAAATTATTAAAGATCTTCCCATTACAGGGCATTGTCCTGATTACATTACACAATATTTCAGAGTTGTATGTAAAGTAGGTAAATGTTGTGCTTCGAAGTGTGTTACTATGAGATAGTTCGTACGTACTTCCCTCTTCAAATAAACAAAGGATATTGACTAAACTTTAACGGCATTACCTTAACAAAAGGTACCTTGAGGCATGTTTGACAGCGACATGTACCGGACTACTGTCTAAAGTCAGTCTTCAAATTTGAATCCATCTTTTCTATATATATATATATATATATATATCGTTGCCTCATTGGTCTAGTGGTTAGCATGTTCGACTACAGACATGTGGTCCTGGGTTCGAGTCCCGGGTCGGGCCAATTCGAAATTGATATTGAGTTTTCTATTAAGATTTTCTCAATATTTGCCCGAAGTTGGGAAGTTGGCGGTGTGATCCACCCCCGTGCCTCGGAGAGCACGTTAAGCCGTCGGTCCTGCGCCTGATCTCTCTCCGTTAGTGTCGGATTCCCGTCATATCGGACTATGAGAGTGAAGGAATAGAGAGTGCACTTGTGTACTATGCCTGCCAATCCGCAGTGGAGCAGCGTGGTGGGTCTATGCTCTAAAAACCCTCGCTCCTCGGAGTGAGGAGGCTTGTGCCCAGCAGTGGGACGTTAAAGGGCTGCTACTTACTTACTTACTTATATATATATATATATATATATATATATAAAAATCCAGGTATCTATTATGTTTTTATTTGTAAAGATATTTGCCCAAATTAATGAAAAATACTACCCATTCAAACGTATGAAAAAAACATTCAACGCAGACGAAGTCGCGGGTTCAGCTTGTATATGTATATAAATCAATTGCTGTTAATTAGTCTTCCTAAAACTCGTTATCGTTAATTTTCGAGAGATAGAGGGAGGGATAAAGGAAGATATGTTAGATTTAATTTTGTTTATTAATTAAAATAAGAGACCTTATGAAATATATACACACCGGCATATTTAGCGGAACATTAAAAAAAAACATTTTTTAGAGTAGCTCACTAATTTGCAGGTTAAGTAATACTATTCTTAGATTCTTATTTATTATATTACATACTTTGAATGACTTGAACACAATACAAACTAAGAACTGTGACTAGGCGAATATTGCTTCATTCTCCTGTGCTAGCCTTCTTATACCAAACGCCCGACTCAAAAATAATAAGTTCACCACTCACAGTCGTCGTGAAAAAGACGACTTCTAAAGTTGCGTTAAACCGGATATAGTGCATGTAAACGTTTCACTGATAGAGACCTCAACATAATAAACAAATATAGTAATTTAATAGCAATCCACAAACAAAACAATTATGATCGCTAATCTATTTGATATCAGTACCTTATAAGGTTATGATACTGATATAAAAGTTTTATTATTATCTTTTATGTTCCGCTAAATATGCCAGTATGTATATTTTTTGAAAAATAATACATTATATTATTAAATGACGAGTTGAAAATAAATATCCATATATGTAAGTATTAAAACTACATAACCTTCAAACGAATTAGCATAAAAATCGCTGCAAATCTTCGTGACGCTAATCACGCGTTTCATCCGTAATAATTTTACCCTTATAGGCCTAATGCAGTTTCACTTAAAAAAATGTTAAAAATGTAATAAAAATAATAATTTTGCTTTCCCATAGAAATTATTCCTACCTGTCAAAGATTTGACGTTCGTCCCATCGTTTAGAGATTAATTAAATTTATAAGCCGTTCAGAAATTAAATTAAATTTGTTATTAAAAGTGAAGTTTAGTTTACATTTTTTTTTATGTTCGTCCCGTTGTTCAGAAACAAAATTAAATTTAAATTAAATTTTTGTTTATTTTTCTTTTGTCTTGACTGTTGATATTGGCAACCAACAGTTTCTGAACTATAAATAAATAAATAATATTTTACGGACTTTGGCCGGAATCTGGGCGTAAATGTCGTATTTTTTATCATTACGAATTATTTTTGTTCCGGTTAAGTTTTGACCAAACAAAGTTGAAACATTCTGCTATTATCGTGCAGATTTTTTATTTATTGATTTTGAAGCGGTACGAAGTTTGCCGGGTCAGCTAGTCATTTATTAAATGTTATAAAAAAAACGGCATGCAAATAAAACAGTTCACATAATATTTACTGAAACATATAAAAAAAATTGTAAACTCATAACATAAAGAATGTCGCGGTGATCTTCTTTTATTTTCTTACGTTAGGTAAGGAGTTCTCTTTTATTGGTGTTAGATTAGTGCATGACTGTCATATCACCCAAAGGAATGTGATGAGACAGTCTAAGAAGGTAGCGCATTTATCTGCTATGACATATTTCACCGCTTATGGTTTTTATACAGCGTCGCACTGGAAGGCATTCTATTTTTCCTTAGAAAGAAAGAAACGTTTAATCAAATTGTACAGTACAGTCGTGAGCAGAATACATGTAAGCAATACATGCTTAGCGGCACATTTTGGCATTTGAAATCTTCCACCAGTCCAGAAGCAGCAAAATTAGAAAATGTGTTTTCCCAAATTTTCCCTGTCTGAAATCGAACTCTGGACGAATAAACCGAGTACTTGCACCAAGCACTTTATTAAAAAAAACCTTTTACTTCAACTTGAACGGATGGTGCTGTTTAAGTTTTCGCAAGATAAGTGAATTAATATTTGAGAAAAACTTTATTAACAACAAAGTTATAATTTTGGTTTATTTTCTATACATATAAGTATGAATGAATGACTGCCTCATTGGTCTAGTGGTTAGCATGTTCGAATACAGACATGAGGTTTTGGGTTCGAGTCCCGGGTCGGGCCAATTCAAAAATCAATATTGAGTTTTCTATTAAGATTTTCTCAATATTTGCCCGAAATAGGGAAGTTGGTGGTGTGATGCAACCCCGAGAGCACGTTAAGCCGTCGGTCCTGCGCCTGGTCTCTCTCCGGTCGTGTCGGATTCCCGTCACATCGGACTATGAGAGTGAATGAATAGAGAGTGCTCTTGTGTACTATGCCTGCCAATCCGCAGTGGAGCAGCGTGGTGGGCCTATGCTCTAAAAACCCTCGCTCCTCGGACTGAGGAGGCCTGTGCCCAGCAGTGGTACGTTAATGGGCTGCTACTTACTAAGTAAGAAAAATTCAGGCTATAAGATGAGTGAAACGGATAAAGTATACTTTTGAGGCATAACTTATATTGTTAAAGTCAATATCCAAAATATCACGTATAAAAAGGTGACTTTGACGTTTATCGCATTTGAACATTTATCCGCAAATAATACAAAACTTTGCTATTAACTTTTATCGACGACTCAACAAGTGGCATCATGTCAATATTGAATTATGTTTTATTGTAACAAATTCTGTTTTCTGTCGGAGCCTAAACAAATAACAGTATAAACTGATACTGTAATGTGTTCGGTGCCAAATTACATAGAGAGTCCGAAATGACAAACAGTAAAAAGATAGGGACGAGCCAAATAAAATAGGAATGCTTTTAAAATTTCCGAGCATCCCCGCAAATGTTATGCTAAACTCCAATAAACGGTTTGAATTTATGAGCTACATTTAAATGTGACTCTTTTGTCACGATTAGGGATATTCATGGTTTGAAAGTAAAATTTGATTAAAACCCACCCATGTATGTACTAGTTGTCCCGCGTCAGTATTACATACATAAAACAAGTATACAATTTCATCAAAATCGATTAAATAGTTTCGGATTGAAGTATAGATATATATTTATATATACACATATGTATGTATGTGAATCGATAAGTGTGAGTGTATGTGATCAGAATCAAAGTCTAATTTAGTGAGATAACATACATATAGTATCACGCCTCATTCCCATAGGGGTAGGCAGAGACCACGTCCTTCCACTTGCCACGATCCTTGCATATGCTCCTTCGCTTCTTTCATTCTCATTAAATCTTTCATACAAGTTCGTCGGTTAAGAGTACTCTTGACCTGGCCCTTATTTAAAATGTCCTGGATTTGATGAAACAACGTTCGCCTTGATCTTCCTCTTCCAAATTTCCCATTCACTCTTGACTCATAAATCCTTTTTATCAGCCTCCTTTCATTCATTATCTCTACGTGCCCCATCTAGGCATACCTTTCTCAATTTTAGTCACTACATGTTCTTTTATACTACAAAGTTCTCATGCGCAATAAACTAACTTAAAACTACCATAAATTTTCCTATATTCAAGGCAAGAAGAAAAATCTATTTCGTTATTCACAATATCGAAATATATGCACTCAAATTGAAGCAATTTATTAAATAACTAATTTAGAATACAAAAACACGGTCTAAACCCAAAATTTTGTATTTTTGTAAACTACGTCAACACTTATACAACGATCTCACAGTCGTATCTATTTAATTTAGACTTTTATGGTTAGACATAAATATCAAATAGTATACCAAAAATATTTCTAACTTTCTTTAGATAAGTCTATAATTTTTTTTCTAAAATAAAATAAATTAATATTTGAAAAAACTGTATTAACATCAAGTAACATCTACTGCAGTTAGAAAAAAAGCTTTTTACGGTGTCGCTGGCGCAGTAATGCGATTGCTCGCTATGCTAATAGAAGTCCCGGGTTCGATCCTCAGTAGGGCCCTTCCTTGAGACCTCGGTAGAGACGTCGTCGCTTCAACCGATGGACGTCCACTGCTGGACATAGGTCTCATGTAATAACCTCCACAAGGCCCGATCTTGCGCCGCCTGGCTCGAGCCGCTACCGGCGATCCTCTTTATATCATCGGTCCACCTTGTGGGGGTTCTGCGTACACTGCGCCGTACGGTGCGGGGTCTCTACTCCAGCACCTTCGGCTCCCAACGTCCATCGGTCCTTCGGACTATGTGCCCCGCCCATTGCCACTTCAGGTTCCCGATTCGTAGAACTATGTCGGTGACTTTGGTTGTACTAAGG
The DNA here is from genome assembly GCA_015832385.1 of Elymnias hypermnestra. Classification (NCBI taxonomy): domain Eukaryota; kingdom Metazoa; phylum Arthropoda; class Insecta; order Lepidoptera; family Nymphalidae; genus Elymnias; species Elymnias hypermnestra. The sequence continues at coordinate 2,469,134 of JACTOM010000043.1, forward strand.
ATCTCCTCATTTCTAATTCGATTACGTAAAGAAACTCCGAGCATAGCCATCGCCATCGCACGCTGAGTTACTCTGAGCTTACGCATGAGGCCCATTGTCAGCGATCATGTCTCAGAACCGTAGGTCATCACTGGCAGCACGCACTTATCGAAGACTTTGTTTTTTGGTAGAAACGTATCGCCAAGCATTCCAGTACGATGCTGCGTAAAAACCATAAGAAGTAAATTCCTTACATCTTAGAATATTCCATCACATACAATCAGGTGTGACCACGTTCAAACGCAAACCTGTCAGCAATTAAAAAAAACTTGCAGCAGATATATTATAGTATAGTAGAGGGTGTGATCTAATACGAATTGTATAAACATTCTTGTACGTCACAAATACTGTGGACTAAAATTATAAACTCGATAAAATGCTATTTATAAAGATGCCTTGGAAGATTTTTTTCTCTCTGTAACAATAAAGAGCCTACAACTGTCAGGGAGGTGGGTGGTCTGCAGGAAACAGTTTTTCTGCTCAATTGAATTCACCTGAAACGCTTTATATCTACAGCCTCTTTTAGACGGTTTCTTATAGTTAGTCAAAATATAAAAAAACCTAGCCCAGGTGTTTGTTTTTGTTACATTGCTACTACTAGTTCACTTTCTTGCTATAAAGCTTTAAATTGCCATTCCTTAATAAATTCATACTTGTAGTTTATGACATTTGATGTCAATACTGTAGTTCAAATGTAATTTTTTTAAATAAGTAGTTTACAATGCTTCGTTTGACCAGTTGTTTGTATGGTTTGAGGCATGTACTTTAGTGGAAGATCTACGTAAAAAGATCGTAGCCTTAGAGATGTGGTCATATACGATGTTCCGCTGGACGGGAAAGCTGTCCAAAACCACCAAAAAAGGAAGGAACTTGAGTTAATGACCAAATTGGATGTAAGACTAGTTTAGTAAAAACCATTAAGCGGTGTAGATCTCGTACATTGGTAATATTTTGCGGCATGATAGTTGACACCTGCTACGATCTATAATAATGGTGAAAATTTCCGTAAAAAGGAGGGGGGAAAAAGAAAGTCATGGCTTCGTAATAGAAGAGAATGGACTGACATAAAAGCCATCGGTGAAAAAGAAAATAAGAACTAGTCTATTAACGTCCATGACGTTGGACGTCAGGAAGAGAGGTTTCGTAGATCATAGACCCAACATGCTTCTTTACAGTGGATTCGCAGGCATCAGAAATCCTCTAAAATTACCTTTAGATTTGAAAGTTTCCTCAACCTGTTTTGTTTCACAGAAAAGCACAATGATTAAATGAAAATGAACTATTACTGGGTTATCGAGACCCTTAAAATATTAATTCAATAATAATCGTGTTTGCGAAAAATTTTCAATGTATTTGTCCCTATGTGCTGAATTAACAAGTAATGCTAGATGAAGCTAGTATTTGTACTAAGCAGGAATTGACTTTTAAAATGTATGTATTATTAAATACTCCTAATGAAAGACATGGTCGAAACTTTCAATAAATTTCAGGTGAACTTGCAAATTCCTCGGAGCAAATCTCATAAACAGGGAATTTTACAATCCCGTGTCTCACCCATGCCAAATCAAAGTTTCAGATTAGGTCAGAAATTCCTTCTCAGCTTTGTGCTGTAAACCGCCTATCTATATTCATAGTAAGAATTAAGATAATGCTTAATTATTACAATTACAAACAATCATATAACCCCTCAACTGTGTCATTGGTCTAAGAGTCAGCTTGTTCAGCTATAGACATGAGGTGCTTATCGGTCGTGACGGATTGCTGTCCCATAGGACTATGAGTTTGAATGAACAGGGAGTGCACTTCTGTTAGTGCAAAGACTTGTGTACTATGCCTGCAAATCCGCAGTGGAGTAGCGTGGTGGGTCTATGCTCTTAACACTCTCTCTCCTATTAGTGAAAAGCCGTCAAGCAATGAGATTTGTATTCCGGTACGATGCTAGATAATCAATAAATCCAAAATTTCACTTAATTCCTCAGCATAATTCCAGATTATTCTGTATCATCTTGTGTTGAAAATCATATTCAAATCACAAAATTGACGCTATGGCATCAAAAAATGTTTGTTTCATTTTCAAATAGCTCTCTTGTAAAATTAGCTTTTATGTAACTATTTGTCCAAAGCGGTATGTTAAACGAAAGCAGTGTCATTTTAAATTAAAAATCTATTAACATTTTCCACACCAAATTTCTGAACTTCGGATATTATATATTAATATTATAGTTTGCCTAGTTCGAAAACTCGGGCTGAATATTCAAAATATGCCTTTAGACTGGAAACTTCAATAAACGACAACGTAGACGTAGTTAAAGCTTCTCCTACACTAAAAGGTTTCCGTGAAACTCGAACAAGAGCTAGATTAAGTCAATAAAACTGATTTATTATGGCCAAGCAAACAGCTATAAATCAACAGGCATGGCACTGTACTTGCCTACGATACTGCAAATAAACTTTCAATCGACGTCAATACTCGACTAATTATGTACAATACTCCATCAATAATCAATCGGCAATGAATATTTCAATAAATGTTTTCAATATCTGTTTGTAATAAACTTTATTGTGATATTCACCCACGAGTTATTCAATGTTATATTTTGTTCTCTAAGGACTAACATTTAATGAAAATTGCCAAATTAAAACAATCAAATCAATCCCAGCCGTTTCGGAGATTAGCCTGGACAAATAGTGATATACCGGGAACTTCAGATGAAATTTATATTTAGTTTCATTAGCCACCAGTCACGTAGATAGCTCAATATATTTTATATTTCATTTCAGAAGAAATCTTCTAAATTTCCCGACAAGATATTCAGATTCTCTTGACTTTACAGATAAAATATATACTTAAATAAATTAGGTCATAAGGTGATCTTTGGAAATAATAAGCGGTTATATTCAGAATATAATTTTGACCAGATAAAATAAATTCTTGCCAGATACGTGATCTAAGTTTGAGAAAAATAACAAAAGGAAAACAGAGATGAATGACTACGATTAATTTAGACCCTCCTTATTGCCTAAAGGTGGGTTTACAAAAGGTGTATTTGTGTAACAACTTACGTAAGATAGGTATGTGACGTGTAATTTGTTACAAAACAATATTTGTCTGTATATCGTTGGCTAAATGGTGCATAGCTAAGTATTCCTGGGGCTGTAAACAACACGGCATTCTAAGTAAGCTAACGCCAGTAGAACGCTTAAAAATGTATGGGAATTGACGTATCATATCGATATGTCACGTGATCACATGAACAAATTTTGTTCTAGCCGTATCTTGACTAGGAGCCTATTACTTCGCTTGTTTGTGATTAAAAACGGCTAGAATTATGATAATCTGTAGGTAAACAGAGAGAGAGAGAATGAATGAAAGGAGACTGACAAAAAGGATTTATGAGTCAAAAGTGAATGCGAAAGTTGGAAGGGGAAAACCAAAGCGGACCAAATTAAGGGCCAGGTCAAGAGTAATCTAAACCGACGAACTCGTATAAAAGGTTTAATGAAAAGGAAAGAAGCGAAGAAGATATGCAAGGATCGTGGCAAGTGGAAGGACGTGGTCTCTGCCTACCCCTGTGTGAATAAGGCGAGCTATATTTATGTAGGTAAACAGATTTCCACAAGCAGACAGATACCGCCGACCCTTATATTTTTATAGCTAATATCTAAAAGAAAGAATACCGACTCTAAAACCATATTTTTATGAAAACTCCAACATTACCAAGATCTAAACAAAGGGTATCTAAAGCTAGAACTACGAAAATCTGTCAACCTTAAATTTATAATAGGAAAAACTTGAAAGAAAGCTATATGAGCCATTCGAAATATCTGTTATTTACTAAGCCGAAGTGATAAAAATTTGTATTTTATTGCTTAAGTGTAAGCTTTAAAAGGCGGAAAAAGGTAATATCACGAGACAATGTCTTTGCTACCAGTAAACACAGTGGTAACTAATAATGGCCGAAGCCTTCCACCAGACATAATATATGGTACTTATTATAGCAACGATCGAATGAAATTTGTCTTTCGAAAAAACTACACACTATTTAATAATTCTACATATTTTACACTGCCTCACTGGTCTTATGGTTAGCACAGTCTTCGGTCACAGACATGAGAACCTGGAATCGACTCCCGAGTTGGGCTTATTAAAAAAATGGATATTGAGTTTTCCATTAAGATTTTCTCAATAATTTGCCCGAAGTTGTATAGTTGGCGATTTGTGGCCATCGGTCCTGCGCCTGATCTCTCCCAGTCGTGTCGGATTGCCGTCACAAAGGACTATGAGAGAATGAATAGAGAGTACATTTATGTACTAGGTGGGTCTATGCTCTAAAAACCCTCTCTCCTATGTGTGAGGAGGCCTGCAAGCATTGGGACGTTAATGGGCTGCGACTTACCTCACCTCACCCTTTTTTAACCAAAGTTTTCTATTAGCAAACAATATTACACAAATTAACAAAAACACTTAAATAGCGTTCGTGTGTAATGGCGAATTTGTCAAAACAACTAATCTCTTATTGACAACGTTAAAGAAAATAGAAAATGTAAAAATATAGGTTGGTGCATAAAGTATTAATAGATATATACCAAGACTTTTTAATGCTGACCGTTTAGCGCTTTACTGTGATCACACCAGATTATAAGTGACAATACAGTTTAAGATAGAAGCGCGCTAATCTGGTGAGAGGCAATTTACCTATTATGGGCTCTACACAACATCGTACTATAACAAAAATCTCTTGTTTGGTACGTTTTTGCTGGTAGCGTGGTAACTAGCCACAAGCGAAACCTCCTACAATTCGGACTCAGACAATTTATAAAATGCAATTCGAAACCAATCGAAATCGAAAAAAAATTGCTAGCAAAGCGAGTACCCGCACCACTATGCCAGCGAGGCTGTAAAAATATATACGTTAATAATAAAATATTCTTAAATTAATATAAGAAAATATGTGTAGATGTTATGTAAACCTGGCCTTAATAAGTTGTTTCGCGTGAGTGTATTTTGAGCCCTTTCCCAAACCTCTGCGACTTACCGGAATGAGAAGTAAAACGTTTTTTAATCTCAACACTGAATAGCCTTAAATGTGGGATTTTAAGAGCTGTCACATTTAGGGAAGCGTAAAACGTAAAGAACGCGTTTTTAGAGGCATTTTAAAAATATAATTTGCGAAAGTACATCCCTCTTTTTTTAGATTAACGTTAATCCTAATTGTTTAGAAACAAACAGAGTATAACATTAAATTCTGTCATTGGTCCAAATAATTTTTATTACTCAAAACAGATTGTTATTATGTTTACAAATCGCCATTAAATTTTATAAATTAAGAACGTTTCTTAAGAATAACAGTTGACTTCGTTATACAAAAGAGTCAAATATGGCATTGTAACAGTTACGGTGAAGAACTGCAGAAAGCTGGAAATTATGTTTTAAAAAGTCAGTAGCAGCGTATTAAAGTCCCACAACTGGGCACAGGCCTCCTATCTCATAGGAGAGAGAGTTTTTAGAGCATAGACCCAATACGCTGCTCTACGGCGGGCTGGGATGCTCACCAGTGAGTTTAGATGAAGGGCGGTTGCCTTCTTTTGCGAGGCCGTCATCTCGCTAAAGAAGTCAAATGAGAGGCAAAGGGAGGATGAGGCTGATGCCCCCCTCTCCGTCGAAGAGGGCTGGGTGGCAATAGGCGCTGGTATGCGTTCCACTATTCCCCTCAGTAAAGTGTAGACTGTCATAGTTAGCATCATTCGGGTCACTTAAGTGGAATGCGAAATGGAACCCACTAGTGATCTCATTCAAGGATGACGAGAGATGCGCTGGGTTTTAGTGGGTATTCTGGTTACTCAGCGAGTCCCACACTTCCGATTGGAAGGATTTCTTCTTCTTCCGGGGTGCGTAAAAGTATTTCGCAGCGTAAAAATAAGGCAATACACAAGTGCACCCTCCATTTCGTCAATCTCATAGTCCGACGACGGCAATCCGACACTACCAGAGAGAGATCAGCCGCAGGACCGACGGCTTAACGTGGCACGGGGTGGAGCACACCCCCAGCATCCCAACTTCGAGCAAATATTGGGTGAATCTTAATAGAAGTTTTTTTTACTAAGATTTTATCGACTATTAGAATATCGAGTTTTCAATGTCTGTAGCCGAACATGCTAACCACTAAACCATTGTGGGAGTTAAAAATAGTGTAGACATTATATTACAATCAATTCTTATTTACATATTAGACGCATCAAGCTGACACGATACTGCGAATGAAATCACATGCAAAGCCGCGGCAAGACGCTAGTTACGTATAAATAAAGATATAATATGTATTTTTGTGACAAAACAGATAACATCGCACTCTAAATAATAAAGTGAAATGAGTCAAAATGTCAAACTTGTCGGAAATTATGTTTAAAGTTTGCACGATTTTGTTATTTCTATTTAAATGAGAACATCTTTATGAAATTATGCGTCAGAAGTTGATGGACGCTCCTTTATCTTTAATGGATCATCATAAAAATTACTCTAACGAACCCTTTTTCGGCTCTTTCGGCTTTCGGCTAGATGCAAAATTATAAATTACATTCAACATAATTTCATTTTTAACATACTGAGTGTTCGTTACTCTATTAAAAATCTGCTATTATATTATTATAATATATGAATGCTTGGTATAAGTAATCATACAATCCAAAATTATAATTAAAGGCAGCAGAATCCTTAATAGTATATTTATATTTTCTTGTGTCATCTATAAATTAATACCTTTTTATGGAAATTGTGCGGATGGAGGAGTACCTATGAAATTTCTCAAACTTGTAGTGTGTAGATTATTCTTTTTAAATTATGCATAAAAGATATATTAAACCATTAAATAAAATATTACACACACTACCATGCATTTCACACACACGCACTCTTTAGTTTATTGTTAGTCTGTGGTCAAACTGAGAATAGATTAATATTGTTTGTCGGAGCTTTAGCAAACGATGAAAGGAATGATGTTGATGAATGATGAATTTTAATAGTGATGAATGGAGTGATTGGTTAACCACTGTTAAGGTATTTTTTTCTAGTTATTCTATTGCATCAATCTTGGATAAAAAACCTATTAATGACATACGTCCTTACGCATACATAAATGTAGATAACAACACTTTGTGTGGATTGCTGGACTCTGGATCAGCTGTTACCATTCTAGGTAATAACTCACATTTAATTTTATTGAACTTAGGACTAACCTTATTTCATTGTGATAATCCTAAATTATTTATCGGCGCTGGTGGCCAAAAATTAAATCCTATTGGATACATTAATTTACCAATTCATTTTGAAAAACAATTTCACTTACTTAAAGCCTATGTAATACCTAACGTAATAAATTCATTAATCCTAGGAATAGACTTTTGGACTACATTTAAAATTTTTCCAAAATTTTCAAAATCAATAACATTATCATCTGATTCTAAATTAAATATTTCAATCATAAATAATAGTAAAAAATTATTGCATTCCTCATCCTTATTTATAAAAAGCATAGTCTACAGAAAAGTTTTTTATCATTAATTAAATATATTATCGCATTGTTTTTTTTTCAGTTATATATTATTTTTTTTTTAAATTACATTTTTTTTAATTTCATAGAATTGGTGGAGAAAATTAGTAAAATTAACAGTGTTTTGCGAAATCTGTGATTATAGAAGTATAGTTGTTGTCAGTTAAGAATGTTCAGATTTATAATTTATACTAATTACGACTGCCTCATTGGTCTAGTGAGTTCCTGGATCCGTATCCCTGGTCAGGCAAATTTAAAAGTCGATATTGAGTTTTCTATGAAGATTTTCTCAATATTTGCTCGAAGTTGGGAAGTTAGCGGTGTGCTCCACCCCCGTGTCTCGGAGAGCATGATAAGCCGTCGGTCCGGCGCCTGATCTCTCTCCAGTCGCGTCGGATTTTCGTCACATCGGACTATGAGAGCGAAGTCATAGAGACTGCACTTGTGTACTACGCCTGCCAATGTGGTGGGTCTATGCTCTAATAATCCTCTCTCCTATTAGTGAGAACGCCTGTGTCCAGCTGTGGGACGTAAATGGGCTACTACTTACCTTACCCTTTTTTTATTAATCATGATAGAATATTAATATTCAAATCAGCAAGAATGGCGCTGTGCCGCATAATTTCATTATACCATTGGTTGATTTTAAATATTCAGTTTAACTTTCTCCCTACTAGAAAAGAGTTTTGTTAAATTGTGTCACTATTCTTCCAAAGAAAATATATACGCAAATAATAAATGCCTTTCGGAAATTTTGCTGACGTATTTTCAAGACGTTAACGTCATATAGGTAATTACATCGTCAAGTCCTGCGGGCATTCTATCAGAGGGTGTCGTCTACTGAACTAAGTATATTTACGATAAAAATTGTGTTTTATAACAGCTTTATATATCATGCAATTAATGTATATTTTTTTAAAGTGAGGTTTTGGAGTTAAAACGTCTTTAGGAGGGCTGTGCATTTTTATTTTTTGTGTATCGGAGACTGAGTTGTCACGCTCGGCAGTGTAACGCTCGTTCGAGCTAATCAGCATTTGATGACTTAGGAAGCGAGGTACGTAGGACATGGTAGTTGACGTGTCACTACTTCGCAAAATTTTGTTATTCTACGCTTTATTTCTCTTCTATGTGTTGTTCTATCCTCGAAGCAATTCTTACTTAAAAGAACGTTTTTCCTCTCTTTGGTTTCGTCGCAATATTGATTGCTTTCATAAGATGACACTCAGATCCTCTCGATAATATAACTTTGAAAACTTCTATGCACCGCACTTAATTTTATAAGAGTTCCTTAACAGTAAAAGCAAAAAGGAACTTAGAATATATGGGCGTGTTATAAGAATGAGCGTGTTATTATAAAAACACCAAATCACATTAACTAACAACCTTTATTCTCTCGTCTTAAATATACACAACTTCCACTACTTATAATTACTTCACTATTTGAATTTATACAATTTAGCACTAATTCTGTTTAAAACAACTACACCACAAGGCAGCTCAAAAGACTATCATCACAAAATTGTTCCAATCGTTAAAATTAACTCGTATTGCTTAACATTTCATAATATTGCACAATGGTTTTGGTATTTTTAAGTGTCGCCACTATATAACTCATTAACTCCCAACATTACAGAGCTATCAGTGTGAAAAAAAATTGCACTTCATATCACATAAAATATAAAAATACAGTTGTCACGAATTCTAGTAAGCTACATAAAATTAATACCTTAATTTAAAGATAACTGTATACGTTTCTATAACAAACACCCAGAAGATGTTTTAGAGATGTCATTTATTAAATACAAATCCTTTGTTAAAATGTTTTATTTATTGAGCAATCATAAGCTAAAATTTTAAAGATAAAAAACGTATGAATTCGATTTGCTTTAATTTTACGCGATTTTACAAAATACGGCGTTTTGATATTCAAGAAAATGGTTTAAAATCATTATCTCTTCCTCTCATAGATTATTATTTAACAGACGACATAACGTATATGTTTATATATGTAACAAATATTAATCACTTTCACACCACATAATTATGTACTCCTTCCTGAAGGTTGTCTCGAAGAAATCGCATCAAAACGATAAGACCGCCTTTTGTGCGACGATATAATTAAATTATAGTTTAACTATAAAGAACTAAAAAAATATGTTGTGTTTCCTCTTATGTAATGTTTGTTTGGTTTTATTTAGATTATAAAGTATTGTATTTTTTGTTAAACTATAGAAGAATTGATTTCGTTATTCTACGAATACTACGCTTTCGAACGATTATTTTATTTATTGTAATTAAGAAATAATTAAATATTATTAAATATACCATAATTTGTACATTACTTTATGATTTTTTTTTTTATTGCTGACAGATTAGCGCTTGACTGTGATCTCACCTGATGGTAAGTGATGATACAGTCTAAGATGGAAGCGCGCTAATCTGTTAAGAGGCGATATACCCCTTACGGTTTCTACACAGCATCGTACCGGAACACAAATCTCTTTGTTTGGCGGTACGTTTTTGCTGGTAGGGTGGTAACTAGCCACGGCCGAAGCCTCCCACCAGTCCAGACTCAGACAAATTAGAAAATACAATTTCCTAAATTCGTCCTACCGGGGATCGAACCCGGGACCTCCGCTAGCAAAGCGAATACCCGCACCACTGCGCCAGCGAGGCCATCGAACGAAAAGAAATAGTTGTATTTCGTATTGTTAACCTCGCTTTGATAATTTTTTTGTGTTGTGTAGTATTAACGGATTATTTTGGCATATGACAACAAAATCGCCGTCAAAACACTTGTGGTTTGTTTCACATAATACGAGTAAGTTTAATAATTCATAAACATTAGTAAAACCACCAAAACTTTGTAGGTATTAGATGAGTTTTGTTAACTTTCAAAATAATCCCAAATCACACATTAAATTGATTTAATTTTAATTTAATTCCGAGCTACTTTTCAGACTACCTTCCCATCATAGCTTTTCAATAAATTTCAGTGCTTTTATTTCCAGCAGCTAGAAATGTTGACGCATTTTTTATTATGAAATGTTATTGCGATGACGGGATTTATGCTTCAAATATAAAAATATGTGTCAATATAATCGAGTCTATGCACAAATGCCGGTTATAAGTTGTTATGACAGATTTACGCGCTGTATACTGTATCGACTCGCGGCAGCTGCGTTATGCACCGTGTATTTTATGAGCGAGTTCATTATACCAATTCAACTGAAAAGCGAACATAAAATTTCCAAAATAACATATTTCTCCTGCGATACATTACATGCCCGTAACTTAGTAAATAGATTTTTAAGTATTCAGATGTGCTTAACCGGTTAAAATTTTAAGTTGAGAGAGTGTGAAAAAGTTCTTTGAATTCACCCATCAAAACGGAATTCATGTTCTAAAATCAATATTTAAAACAAATATTTGTTAAGAATTACTACAATAACCACATTTCACCTTGTTCCTTCTCTTTCGATAAGAATTACTGATAGATAAAGGTTACGAAAGTGATAATAAAGCTTAATTGTAGCATAGAGTTTCTAATTTTAGTATATTAAAAAGAAAACCGTGGTATAAAAATAATTCAATAGAGATTTTATCTTAAATCGCTGTATTATCTTCTTGAATGTTTCCTCTTTCATAATGAAGAATCTATTCTACTCTTGGTCCTTAATCTTATTTATTTACGGACGCTTTAAAACACGAAAAATGTCGACAAATGCACTATCTATTTTCATTCACTCTGTAATCAGTCAAAATGAGCGCATTTTAATTATGTATGAATAATATATTTGTAAATATAATTTGTAAACACATTATAACCCAACACAACATACGCACCTACACAAACACAACACTACACATCACTTACACATACATGCAAGATTATTTTAATTTTTAATTTTAGCGATTAATTAAATATATATAATTAATCGCTAACAATATTATAACATTAATTTTGCAAATTAAGATACCATTATTGTATTAATTGTAATACCATAGTTCTTTTCCACTTAGTCTAAGTTAGGTGTAAATAAAGTAAATCCGATTTGGCTAAAGTAATAATAAACTTCTAGTGTATGTTTTCACCTAAGATGAAGCTGTGGATTTAGTAAATAAATAAATAAATAATATATCCTTCAAATAAGATTAAGAATGGAAAATGTTTGTCGAATTTTATGAAAATTGGGTCTATACGTTTAGAAATCTGTCAATAAATTATCATATATCTCTATCCCGTGGGAGTATGGGGAACCTGTTCGAACTAAGGATATACGTAATGAATGTTTTTCGTGATTCCAAAGCTGTGTTTAAAAAAAAACTATCGTTGTTATCTAGTCTATTAGCCCAATTTTTCTTTTTCAGTTTTATTTCTAATCTTCTTTTTAACTATAACTTTATAATTTATATATATAAGTAAATTACGTTTTTGTTAAAGCTTTGTCCATGTAGTTTTCACCTTTAATTAAGATACCAATAAACAAAGCTGTGAATGAAGTTTGATAATGTATGTAATGTGTATTTTGTTGGTGTTCAATAAATGAAATAAAGATGGGATATTTATGCCGATTTTCAAGTAAATTGGGCCGATTTCGATGTCATTATATCCACACTGCCTGATCTTGAAAGATGCAGGCCAATCGATTTAACAGTTGTTGTCATCTGTACCTCGTATTTTAATTTACGATGCGAATATTTATTATATACATATGAATAATTAGGCCGTGTATTTCGCCGATATTTCAATAGTTATTCTACTATTGGAGGTGCGAATCCAACAAATCTGCGAATATTAAAATCAGTCTATCCGTTTTTAAGTTGTAAATGCGATAACGAACACTGCTTTATTTTATATTAGCAATTTTACCGATCTCGTGGCAGTGGCAAGTCTTGTAAGTCGGATTATATATGTCGGAGTGTGATAGTCTGTGGAGCGCTGGCGCCATCTGCCTATTGGCGTGGGACAGAGTCAATAGTGGCAGTCCGGGGCCCGTCTCTTGGTAGTTCTCGAGTGACGGTCGACCGGAGCAATCGACTATTGAAACTGTCGCGTTCCTAGCTATTATTATTAATGAGTTTGTGTAAGTTGATATCGGGAACATTATAATCTGAGTTAATGAATAAAGTGTTTGATTGTACCAACATTACCCACGATCGCCCACAATATAGAAATTATGGATGACAATAATGACGATGTCGGCGGAGAACCGAACGCCTCTATGTTTTATGCTCTCCTCTCTTATTTTCAGACATATATTTAATTTCGTTAACATACAAGTTTTATTTCACTTAAGTTTTAATTACTTCGTTTCAGATTTAAATTCATCATATACGTAGAATGTCCGACAAGAGCAAATTTAAAAAATACTCTACAGTATTGAAAAATAGTTGATTTTAGGGAGGTAATGAAAGATTTTTTAAAACGCTCCAGTAATTTATAGCTCGATAAAAATAAAAACGGTATATCGATGGGTATCATTGGTATACTTGGAATTGGAGGTAATCATATCATCATAAAATAAGTCTTACGACATATAAGGTATTATTTATTTAGAGGTTTATGTAATAAGTTCTTAATATTCTTGATCTGAATATATATTCAAATTATTGATGTATATGGCTATCGTGAAATAATTAAATAAATACAATATAGGTACAAAGAGAGCAATTTTTTTCACTATCCCGGCTGACAAAACTCGTTATCAAAATAACCATCAAAGCAATCCAATCCACCAGACAATAGTCTCAAGACATGTTTCTGACACGGGGTTTGCGGGGACTTATCTTAATTACAAAGCCGTCCCGTTCATGTTACGTCTTTCTTCTGTTTCACTTAAATACTCCGGAATTGCCCTTAAATACTATAGTTATTATCCTAGGTTAATACCTAGGTAAGTTATTAAAGCAGTTTTTATTTATTATCTAAACTAATATTATAAAAAGAAAACGTTTGTGTTTATGTATGTATGTTTGCTACGGTTTCACACAAAACTACTGGACCGATTTCAAAAATTTAGCATTTTCACTGAGCAACTTAGTTTATATTACTTTCTCAAAAATAATAGGGATTCCTAATAAAAATGCATTAATGTGCGAAAACCATTGGAGCTAGGACAAAAAAATGTTCTACAATATATATACATAGAACGCATAATATCTACAAAAAAGTCTAGAATACCATATGTCCAACTAACTGTAGATATGCCACTCTAATTACTTTTTTGCATTTTAAAAATTAATAATGTTCCGACAATACAAACCATATTTTTCATAACTCTGTATTAATCCTTATCCTATAATGTATATGTATTAAAGGCCGTTTCAATAACAATATATAATTATCATACTAAAAATTACTGGACCGATTTAAAAGATTCTTTCAATACCTGTAGTAAGTAAAGTAAGTAGCAACCCATTAACGTCCCACTGCTGGGCACAGGCCTTCTCACTCATATGAGAGAGGGTTTTTAGAGCATAGACCCACCACGTTGTTCCACTGCGGATTGGCAGGAATAGTACACAAGTGCACTCACATAGTCCGATGTGACGGGATTCCGACACGACTGAAGAGAGATCAGGCGAAGGACCGACGTCTAAACGTGCTCTCCGAGGCACGGAGTGTATTAAACCCCCAACTTCCCAATACCTGTAGAGTATTTTTAAATTGACTAATGTCGGACATTCTACGTAAATGTTATTATGAATTTAAAATGCATTAGTTAGAAATATATTCGTTGTACATAATATTGATTAGATTATACATGTAAGTATGTATCGAGCAATCTGAAAGGAAGTAATTAAAAATTAAGTGAACTGAAACTTTTACGTTAACAAAAATAAATCTATAGTCCCTCTTAATAAACTTTCCGCAGTCACGAGATCGGTATCTACGCGAGTGAAACCGCGGGGCGTTGCTAATATATACTAAAGAGAAACTTCTTCATATAAGATTGCGTATCTTTTTAGATCTTAGTGCATACATACAAATATTGCGTCAAATATTTTATAAAGTGAAACTCTATTGGTTTTTCATGTTATAGTAAGTTATAATTAACTCTTTGTTTCTCCAGTTCTTTGTCATAGTTCCCGAGCCCATGGGAATAGCTGAACATCCAAAGAATAGATTACTATTCTTTGTTTCGCAAATTATATAAATTATAATTATTATAATATTATATATATATACCTTTTTTCTAAAATTTAGTTTGCCAGTAGCGTTATTTTATGTTACTACTTATAATTCAAAGGTACAATCAAATAAATAACAACGTGTCAAAGAACTTTGGAAAGAAGTCTACTTGGACTCAAACTAAAAGACAAAATAAAATGCTCGGAAATAAGCCGTCGCACCGAAGTAAAAGATGCTGTCGCACAAGTACTACAAGCCAAGATAAAATATGAACAGAGGCAGTTACAAACTGGTATCCCGTATATTTTCAAGCAAGGGAGGAAGACCATATAAGCGATTGGATGATGACATTGCAAAAATTGCTGGGAAATCGTGGTGCAGGTTGGCGAGAGACCGATTGAAGTAGAAGACATTGGAGGCTTTTACCGCCACAGGCGGCCCCCGAATAAACGATTAATGAAAAAAACAACAACATAGATGATTAATTGTTAACTTAATAGAAATAGACTTAAGTATTTATAATAAATAGTATAATAGTAATTAGTATAAGGTCATTATTATTATTTTTTTTAGTTGTCTTATTTTATAATTATAAATAGTATTAACGATAAGTATGTGTGGGAATTCAATATAGCTTATTATTATTCTACTACTCCACTCACGCCCGTTTACGCCACATTATATAGATAAATAAATAATAAATACTTATATACATTATTATTGTTGCGTTCGGGAAGTTCCGGAAGACGTTTTCGTCCAATATCCCTCAGTGACTGAAGACTAAAGTCTTCGAACAGTGCGTGTTGCCAGTGCTCACCTACGAGTCGGAAACGTGGTCGCTGACTATGGGCCTTGTTCGAAAGCTCAAAGTCACTCAGCGTGCGATGGAGAGGGCTATGCTCGGAGCTTCGCTACGCGATCAAATCAGAAATGAGGAGATCCGTAGCAGAACCAAAGTCACCGACATAGCCCTACGAATCGCGAACCTGAAGTGGCAATGGGCGGAGCACAATCCGACGAACAGATGGACGTTGGGGCCGGAAGGTGCTGGAATGGCGACCCCGCACCGAACGATACAGTGCAGGAAGACCCCCCACAAGGTTGACCGACGATATAAGGAGAATCGCCGGTAGCCGCTGGAGCCAGGCGGCACAAGAACGAGCCTTGTGAGAATAATTTCGTGAGACCTATGTCCAGCAGTGGACATTCATCGGTTGATGCGACGTTTATTATTTTATTATATATTCCTTTTTTCTAAGATTTTGTTTGCCAGAAGCGTTGTTTTATGTTACTACTTATAATTGAATCAGCATTTGTCATTTATAGTCTATAAAATTCTATGTAATTTCTCTATGTATATTTCGTTGGGGGTGTAAAATAAATAAATATGGGAACATCTGTACTGGCGACCGTTTCAAATGCGAAAGGAGACTGGTTAATTTCAAATCATATACAATCAATTACAATACACCCGATCGAGTTTGTGTGGGCTCCTCTCAGATCGCTCGTAACTTAACATTGTAAGTCGTTCTTTAATGTTATCATTAGTCATTCATTTAAATAATGTTTAAAAAAAACTATATTTGACGATTCAAAAGTGCTGTAATCGGCCTACTTGAATAAAGATATTTTGACTTTGATTTAGACAACCACGAATAGATGAGTTTAATAGAGTATAACTATCTACGCATTATTCAGTTTGGGGACACCATTTGCATGATTAGAGTCTATAACGGACATGAGTAGAAATAATATTTATATTTCATATATTACTAGGCAATTCCCTCGATGTTACCCTCTTAGTTCCTAATTCCGTGGTTATGACCACGAAATCTACATTGCGTAACCTGACTGCCAAATTTTCAATCTAACACGAATAGTTAGTGATTTTAGTGATCCTAAACCATCTTCAACTCACTGCTTTGCAAATTAAACCAGTTTTAAGTACATCGGTTTCCAAGTCGTTACAGACTTTGACAGAAATGCTTAACATGTAGAAAATTATTTGAGAGAAAAGAAATAAAGCAAAGGCAGCAAGCGGAAATTCGTAGTCGTACTAAACTTAAGGTTGTACTTTAAAATGTACATAATTACCTAATTACCACATTAATGTTTACCTATATCCAGTTTATTATGTATGTATTATGAATTGAATTAAGGTAACAAATAGTTACGAATTCTTGAAAGCTAAGAAAACTGTTGTTTGACTAATAATCTGCAAGCCAAATTTCGTACATTTTAGCAGAAAATTTGAAATAACATCGTTTTCGTCTGGCATTTTAATATTTAGGTCATTAATTGTTGTTTTAATATTGATAAAAGCCAATATGTACTGTGTCTTAGTTTTTATAAATCAGAAGGAAAAATGAGGTTTAAATTGATACTTTAAACTGATAACTTGATGGGAGCGTAAAACGCTTCGTTATGTAAAGCGTTACTCCCAGTATTCCTAGAATTTAATCAATAAAATATTTTAGTAATAAATAAGCTTTCCTTACATTATCATATTAATATACATAAAATTTTAATAACCACCTAACCTTTTTTCAAGTTATACAATTTCAATATAAAATAGTTCAATTTATATTAGTTTAAGTTATCATTTCTGTAGGGTGTTCCGAGACGCACATGTCGGCGATCGTGGCCCCAAGCGGAGGCAATCAATATAGCAAGATACTTGTATAAACTCATTTGATAATTATATTTAAAGCAACTTTCTCAATATTCACTATTTTATAATAACAAAATTATCACACCACTTAATTTAAACAGTTACAGAATGATCTATAAAAAATACTCTACCGAACGCTGTATAAGAATGATCAACTGAATACACATTAAGAATGATAACTGCCGCATTGGTCTAGTAGTTAGCATGTTCGACTGCAGACATGAGGTCCTGAGTTCGAGTCCCGAGTCGGGCCACTTCAAAAGTCAATATGGAGTTTTCAATTAAGATGAAACGCTGGCGCCATCTGTCTATCGGCGTGGGGCAGAGTCAACATTGACAATCCGTAATGTAACTCTCCAGTTCTCGGGTGACGGTCCGCCAGAGCGGTCGACTATTGAAACTGTCGCGTTCCTAGCTATTATTATTAATGAGTTTATGTTAATTGATATAGAGAACACTAAATGATTGAACATTATAATCTGAATTAATTAATAAAGTATTTGATTGCACCAACATTACCCATCAACGCCCACAGTATGGAAATTGAATTATGGATGCCATTAAAGCTTTATGCTCCTTCTCTCTCTTATTCTCTGACATATATATAGTTCAATTACGGTCAACTGTCACTAACTACCCTCTTTACTCTACCACGGAATTATCTGTCATAATGTTAAACATGCCACTAGACTTTGATCAGCCATTAATCAAACTATGATAGGTCCACTTAAGATGAACTTGTAAATGTTAATTAACGAATAATTTCGGTATGAGCGATACGGGGACATTTAGGTGAAGTTGTGTAACATGCAAATTGTAACAAGGGGCAGTGATTAATAACGGTCGGCCTCAATAACCCAGTTACCAATAGTTTATAGCACATGTAGTCATTTTCAATGACCTTAAAGACTCAAATGACACTGACTGAAATGACAATGAGTCTACTTCTCTTCGGAAAATGCAGGAGTTGCAGGGCAAAGCATACGCTGAGAGCGTCGCAGATGATTACTAAATAATTTGATTTTATGGGTACAGGCTTCCTATAAGAAATCATTTTTATTGATACAACATGCTTGCGAAGAAAAATCGTAAATAAAACCCAACGTCAAATCGTGTAACAGATTTGTTTTATGGCAAATCTGAATCGATTTGTATTATAAAGTTTTCGTTACACCACTTATACCTACAAGCAGGGCTAAACTGATTTTAATAACCACTGGTCTTTCTACGCTTACACCCATAATAGACGAATTCAATAACAAAATATCGCACAAATACACGGACTAACTTAATCTAAAAAGATATTGAATATATACCTAATATGTATGTATATATATACATATATATATTACATATCAGATACACAAACTTATATAATATTTGAATATTTAAATTTACTGTCGGCAATACTTAACCCTACTGAAACAGATGAAACAGAACTGAGTGCTTTTTTGTCAGATTTTCATACATACATCATATAGCGTGATGCTTAAAAACACAGTAGTGCAAAATACTCGTACAAGGTGATAAGAGACCGTTCCCGAAAACGAAGACAGACGATAGTACCAATGACACCTTTGATAATGGAACGGAAAAATCGATCCAGTTGCAAAAAAATGGTATTTTTAAAACGTTTTCTTAGCATTATTTATATTTCATCATATTAATATAGCTAAATGAAACGATAGTTTCATAAAAAACAATAAATAAAAAAAACAAGCAATGAAACTCAAAACTAAAAACAGCTGACGGTCAGCTCAGCTCGGGTCAACGAACGGCCGCACAGGCAGCTTAAAAAATAAAAAAATATGAGTTTCACACTTTAGGCGCATGAAGAATTTTTGCGGGTAAAATGCGTAATTAGTGTCACGAAGATGTGCAGCGTTTTTATGCTGATTCGGCTTTTAGGTTAGGTAGTTTTAATGTTTACAAATTTTAATTTTAATTTGCCACCCGTCATTTAATATACCATTTTTTCTAAAATGTCAAATAAAAATATTTACAAAAACACGTGGCATTTTTATTTACAATTCGTCATTTGAGATTTCAATAAATCATTTGTATTGATTTTCGACTCTTATAATATTTTAATAACAATTAAATTTATTAAACTCCTGATATATCTTGCTTTTTCCCTCCCTCAAGGTTTTGCCAAAGAAGTTTCACTTCTGACATGTCTAATTTGTACTCATGCAATTTAAATTTTTAATTTTAATCATTAGCATTATCGTCTGTCTTCCTTTTCGGAAGCGGTCAACTAACACCTTGTATAGGAGACAGTAATGAATAATTTATCTTTGCAACACTGGGTTAAAAATTATACGTAGATGCCGGTAATATAGTGAGTAGGCTATGTAACAAATTCAAGGTCAAGACTGCAATGAGATGTTGAAGTTCTCTATAGCTGGGAACGAGAAAATTGTCCAAGTTTTAATCGGTGCTTTAGCCGTTTCTCGGACTACTAACACTCCATCTAGTTGTCGTCGGGTAACTTTTTGCTCTGATTACCTCAACAGCTCCCAGCGGGCTATTCATTCAACATTTCTTACAAACTTTAGCAGCGGTTGGAATTTTTTTAAGCAATTTACCTTGATACCACCATTTACTTGACTTACTTTAAGAACCATTGTCGACATATATATAATTCTTGTGAGCGTGTGTATCTCACTGATCTCATTCTAAAAGACTGAATCGATTCGGTTCAATCTTTTCTTATCGATAAAACCTTCTACTCCTTTGACGACTATTTAAAGGTAATCTATCTATAATTAATAAAAAATGTGTGTGTACTTATGTACACGCGTTAGAAGTTATACTTCTTTGGCGTAAAAAGATAAAAATCTTTTCAAACAATGATATGCATAAACTTTGTCTCGGAACTTTAAAATTAATAGTCATTATCATTCGCTTCAACCGATGGACGTCCACTGCTGGACATAGGTCTCACAAAATGATAACCACAGGCCCGATCTTGCGCCGCCTGGCTCCAGCGGCTACCGGCGACCCTCTTTATGTCATCCGTCCACTTTGTGGGGGGTCTACCTACACTGCGCCGCCCGGTGCGGGGTCGCCACTCCCGCACCTTCGGGCCCCAACGTCCATCGGTCCATCGGACTATGTGCCCCGCCCATTGCCACTTCNTTCGGAGCCGTAGGTCATCACTGGTAAGATACTGACTGCCTTTATATTGTTTTGCATTTTTTTTATGCAATCAAGGGTGTATTACATTGGATAGCACATTTTTTAATGTCTTATTGTAATACACGCTTTATTGCATAAAAAAATGCAAAACAATATAAAGGCAGTCAGTATCTTCGAAATTATAACCATAAATCCACATCAAATCAAGTACACCCATCATACGTTCACTCAATGCAAGGCAAAGGACAAAGATAAGAAAATATTAAACGTAAAATAACTTTCCCAGATATAAATAGTTTATAATTAGTTTTCTATAGTTGCATCTGAAAGTTATAAGTTTGATAAGAACGTCACGTTGATATTTTTAATGTCACAATATATCTAACCCGAATATATTAAAATTATTAAGGTATTATTTAATTATAAAATTTTAAAAAAATGTAGACTATTGCTAACTTCAATAAGTAACTATAACTAATAAGAGGTAATATTACGTAATGTACATATAAATTAATGTTAATAATATAATTTCATTGTAGTAATTTAATTTAAAAATCTGTAAGAAATTCACGAACTTAAATAAGTTTGAAGGATGATTTTGATTGGCAATTCACTCTGAAAACGAATGTATCCATATCTCTACGGGATTATGAACTACGCGGGTAAAACAAACTACTATATTTATATACTTTCTTTTTTTTGGTTCTCTAAGAATTACTTATTGTTTTATTTAGTTCAAATACCGCAAGGACAAAGGAAAAGTTTATCAACAATCGTTTGCTAAAATATGTAATATTATATAAATGTACTACATAATACCTTTAATGTCTAATGCTCTCATTGGATTCTTTAATAATTTGTTAATTAATCATTTAGGTCAAACATTGTGTTATTGATATGCATATAGAATAAGTTTGGCTGTTTTTAATATCTTATATGTATGTAAAAGGTACCCGTATCAAATTAATCACATACAATATTACAATCTGTTAATTCGACAAGTTCAGCAAAATCAATAATTTGAGTATGAAAAAACATGGGATACTTGACAGCAAAGTTATATAGTTAAATTTACTGAAATTTATTACATAAAGACATGTAAAACGCATGGTACACTTTTTGATAATCGGATTAATTAATTAATTGATCCTTATTCTAATTTTTATCCTATTGGTTCTTAATTTTGTATCATTAGCCATCGATTTATCATAATTATTTTAGGCAATCAAAAAGTTCGTGCGGTTTTCATTTGTAGTTTACTTATATGAACTGATATCGCAAGCAAGATAAAGTAGTGGGGTACTTTTTTGTACATTTAAATGCTGATATAAAGAAGTATCATAAAATGTGCCAGATAAGTTAAATAAAACTGTCAAATTCATAAAATAAACCAGCACGAATTATTGCATTTGTCACGACCATACTTTACCAAAGTTTTTATAAAATCTGACACATTTAATGAAAATACTTTACAAATTAATATTTTGTAAGTACAATTGTAGTTTTAAATTGATACTTTTTAAAAGCAGTTTTTAAATGTGAAAACAATAACCCCACTACTTTATCTTGCGACTGCCTTATTGGGCTAATGGTTAGCATGTTCGACTACAGACATGAGGTCCTGGGTTCGAGTCCCGGGTCAGGCTAATTCGAAATCGATATTGAGTTTTCTATTAAGATTTTCTCAATATTTGCCCGAAGTTGGGAAAAATTTGGCGGTGCGATCCACCTCCGTGCCTCGGAGAGCACGTTAAGCCGTCGGACTTGCACTTGAGTAAGTCGTGTCCGAATGCCGTCACGTCGGACTATGAGAGTACACTTGTGTACTATACCTGCCAATCCCCAGTGGGGCAGCGTGGTGTCCCAGCAGTGGGACGTTAATGGGCTGCTACTTACTTATCTTACTTGCGATGTACACTTCATATAAGTAAGGTTTTTGACGGCCTGGCTGACGCAGGTTTGCGATTACTCGGTTTTTAGCAGATGTCCCGGGTTCGATCCCCGGTAGGGCGAAATTGTATTTTCTAATTTGTCTAAGTCTGAACTGGTGAAAAGCTTCGCTCACGACTAGTTACTACCCTACCAGTAAGACATACCGCCAAACAAAGAGATTTGTGTTCTGGTACCGTGCTGTGTAGAAACCATAAGAGTTATATCGCCTCTTACCAGATTAGCGGATTTCCATCTTAGACTGTATCTTCACTTACCATCAGGTGAGATCACAGTCAAGCGCTAACCTGTTAGCAATAAAAAAAGTAAACAATAAATGGGGACCAAACGAACTTTTTTGGTTGCCTAATATTTAATTATAATAAAAGTCGCTTTAGAACAAACTCACATGTTAAAATTATTTTCTAAATATAGTTCAGCTTGCTATAGAAGAACGGTTTTGTAGTTTTTCATACTATTTTACTACATTAAATTTCTAGTTACGTTTTATCTAATGCCGTTTTTATTACGTTGTATTTCAGGACATTGCTTTGATTACAATCATTCTCAAAAATGAAACCGTATCTTTTTTATGTCAAAGTCGGCAAGAACTATATCTGTGTCCATTCAATCTTTCCGGAAGGGCAGTTTCTAAAATAAAGGTGCAATTACTTTTCTATTTGTCCAATTCCACGGACCTTCGAACCCTCATTTTTAACTCACATCCTATTGACCATGTTCTATTTAATATTCAATTCGCGAAGAAGTGCCTGAGACATGTAATCCCTCTATGTATCAGAATTGAATTGAAACCTTAATTCCTTCTAGAACTAGCGAGTAAGAGTGTCTCTCAATCTCTATATAATAAACGTTTCATACGATATCAACATTAAGTGCCAGTGAAACCGAAATACTTTTTATATAGAAACTTTTCAGCGGTGTCACTCGCGCAGTTTCCAATTTCGTGGCAATATGAGAAAATTGTCACGTTAATTTGTTGTCAGCCTGTAACCAAATTTTATCTGCCGTTTGATGGGATTTCAGTCACATACACACGTACAGAAGAAATATATATAGTAGTAAACTGGAAAACGAGTGCACAATTCATATAATGTGTTCAGTGGTACGAGCTATCTCTTTGATAGCAGAGAACTGGGTTTCGATCCCCAGTAAGATGAATTTAGGATCGCAAAGGACCTATCGTTGAAGGGTTTTAGTTGGCGCAATGCTCACTAGCGAAAGGGAGTAGAGGGCAGTGGCCTCCTTTTGCGAATCTGTTATTTCGCTGAAGGAGGCGCATGAGAGGCAGAGGGAGGACTCTATAGATGCTCCTCTTCTCCCGCGCAGGAGGTTGGGAGGTAGGAGGCGTAGATTTGCGCTGCTCCTACCCCTTTCCTAAGTTCCCAGCAGGAGTATCTCGGAGTACCAGGGTAGATTGCGTCAACCGATCCTCTGGTGCTTCACTAAAGGACGGGAGGAGAGGTATCGCTGGGTTTTAGTGGTGTATTTTGGCTTACTGCCATCGAGTCTTACACTCCCGTTCAGATTTTGACTGAACGGTATGCGTAAAGGCCTTTCCCAGCGTGAAAAAAAAGGGCGTAATTAGGAAATTGCATTTTCTAATTAGTTTGAGCTTGGACTGGGCAAACAAAGAGACTTGTGTTCCGGTACAATACTGTGTAGAAACCATAAGAGGTAAATTCACAGATTACCGCCCTCCCAACTTAGATTGTATCATCATTTACCATCAGGTGTTATCACAGTCAATCTCTAACCTGTCAGCGATAAAAAAGTGATTTATGTCGCCCATACACTTTTGTAGAACCACTAGTGGTGTCAATACCTTTTACCCAGGTTTTTACCATTCCCAAACCCCTGAATTTTCAGTTTCCTTTCTAACAAAACTCAGTAATATTATATTGCTAGTTCAATTTCGTAATCTGCCAGAGCGTAGTATTTCCGGTCAAGAAAGCGATAAACAGTAACTAAAGCTGGGCTCTACCAAAACCTAATGGCTCTAACATTTAAACAATGGTCAGACTGTAGTAGCTCTCCAGAGGTTCACCAAACTTAACATTGAATATTAACACAAAGTGGAATTCAAAATAGGATAGGCCTATCGTATTCAAACCCTTAGATTTAACGTGGTATTGCATCCCCTCGGGAGTGACCCTAAGAAACAAGGAATAGTATGAAGGCAAATGGAAAGTTCAAGCAGCTGAATTATATAAAGTTAACTAAAAATTAGAATGAAGTGAACGAAAACCTCACTATTTCGTTCAAAGTATTTCCTGTTTTCGATTGAACTGCGTGTATTGTATATTCCATTTTTATTGTATTTGATTGTAAGTAAATATAATTAACATATATATTTAAGAGATATCCAGGTATCTATGACTCATCACGATATCTCTGGAATCATAAGGCGTAAAGACTTGAAACTTGGTAGGAATATTCCTTTTGCCGAGTAGAGGCCAGCTAAAAACGGATTTAACGAAATTCCACCCGCAAGGGAAGTTGCGCCGATGTTAATTAAAAATTAATTAAAAAAAATTCAAATATCACATTTACGAACTATATCTTTTATGGTAGGTAAAACTTGCTCAGAACTTTCTTAGGACATAATCGAATCTATTATAAGTAAATTTTAGAAAGTTCCACCCTCAAAGGGTTGTGCGGGTATGTTTCTTATTTGTAAAACAATTTGCCTAAATTAATGAAAATTCTACCAGAAAAGCATTCCACGCAGAAGAAGTCGCGGGTTCAGCTAGTAGATATCTATTAGCTGACATAAATTTTTATACTTATGTTCTATTTATTTTGGTCGCTGTTTGTCTTCTCGGTTTTCAGAAGTTCAGTTCAGTTGTAGTTGAGGGTGTAATTCAAAGAGTTCTGCTAGCAATGCCAGCACATATAGCACTGCGCCTTCGAGGTCGTCAAATTAATTTGATCTTTAATTCGTGTGTCCATGATGATAGAGCGATTTTTTGCCATACAATAATTATTATTGTTATTTAAAAATAGGGGTTGGTGGTAGGAGGGTAAAAATTTAGAACTAAATGTATTTTCCACGCCATAAAAATATAACAAAAAAAAAATTATCTAAAAATAAAAAATAAATTTTTGGTGTTCACTACCCTTAACACTTAAGGTTGTAAAAATGAGTTAAAAAACCTATTGTCATACCTTCTGAATACACATTTAAAAACTCATCAAAATCGGTCAAGCCATTTCGAAGGAGTATAAACACTACACAAGGATTTTATATATTAGATTTACGACAAAAGATTTTAGAATTTTGCTTATCAGTTTCCACAGAGTATGTTTGATGTGATCACAGATTATGTTATGTTGTGAGTTATTTTAGTTTACTTAACTTACCTTTGCTAAATATTTTATAGACCCAATCCAACATTGTTTTATATAATTAAACCAGAAAACGACCACACTTAATGTTAAGTCCAACCCCCCGGGCTTTTGGTCCATCATGCAATAAGGAAATGGTTCACTGGTTCTGCATATACAAATAAAATATCTGTACGATATTTTACATAAAAAAAAAGGTTCAGAAGTAGTTTGCCGGGTTGGCCTTGCACATTTTACTGAAATACCACAATCTCTCTAGGATTTTCTTTTACATAACTTTAAAGAAATATGTCAACAATATATTTATGTATTCGTACTACGGACCGTAAAAAACCAACTCCTAGACCCTTAGACCCTTTGGGAATGACGTTTCATTTCGAAATTTGAAACGTCATTCCCATAACCATTTTTAAGCACTAACAATCTTCGAAAGTTACGTTGTCTAAGGGGCCTTAGATTCTTTCCGAAGAAAATAACTTTATTCGGTGCATAGACGAAATTATATGATATAAACATCTGTGAAAAACATGCATTGAGTAATTGCTGCATTTAAGTGCTGTGCAACCCCGAAACCCAGCCCCGAAAAGGCAGAACAGCTCGGTATTGCTGTGTGCCAGAAACCTGACAAACGGCACCGATTTTCAGCTGCAACCCTATAGCCTAGTCTGAGGATTTAAATAATTTATTAAGCCTGCTTGAATGAAGACTTATATATTTATATATCCATATCACTCGGCATGTAGAGTCAAGTATAAAATTCTAATGTTGTAAAACAGTGTTTCAAAGATAAATGATTTATTATTGTATTACCTTTTGTATTAATGATATGTTTGTAAACGTCTAGTTTTAATAGCTATATGATTAAAAAATGATCTAAGTTAATACAAAAAAAAAATTAGAAGTGCGTGCGTACAAAGTACACATGTCAGAAGTGAAACTCCTTTGGCAAACTAATTTTTAAGTTTTGTTTATATTTATACAAATCCGATCCTTTACTTTTCAGAGAATTAGAAGGAGGGAAAAGGAATATGATAGGAATTTAATTGTCATTAAAATAATAAATGTTCCGAAAATTAATACAAATAATTTATTGAAATCTCAAATGACGAATTTTAAATAAAAATGCCTCATTTTTTTCTCATTATTACAAATTATTAAAGGAATTTATGAAATATTTTTATGAGAAATAACATATTAAATTATTAAATGACGAGTGCCAAATTAAAATGCCACATGTTATTTATAAATCTTAAAACTATCTAACCTTCAAACGAATTAGCATTAAAAACGCTGCACGTCTTCGTGAAATTTTAACCTAATGCGCCTAAAGAAGTTTCACTTCCATACTTCAAAAAATTAAATATCCATTCCTCATTTATCGGTTGCAATAGCCAATCTAAACTATTCTTGAAGCCACGTAAACAAACGCAAAAAAACTTCATCAAAATCGGTCCATCCGTTTAAGAGAAGTCCAGTCACGTAGAAAACAGTTATATGTACAAAAACACGTCGCTTTTATTTTATGGTATGATGTTGGCTGAATATATCGTGAAAGACGTGTGTAGATAAAGCTCATAAAACAAGTGGTGGTTTATGGCCGATATCTGCTTTCTTTTTTGACATTTAAAAATTTTATACTGAGTTTTATAAAGAGAATTTCCACAGATATGTTTACAAAATATTTATTAAAGATTGATGGTTATATTACATTATGTGGTAGATTTTTCTCTAATATTCCTTGACTAATAACAGTTAAGGATATTGTTCTGAAGAAAGTCTCGAGCATTTTATAACGTTACCTGTGCCTTTATTAATAACGAAAACCAAATTGTTAATTTGTCCTACAAGAGTAAAGAGAAATACCCTAGAACTGCTTCCAGGATATGAAGGTTTCCTCACAATGTTTTCCTTCAATCATGCAATTAATTTCCTATAAAATTAATCTTAGCTGTGACTCTGTAGCAAGAATCCACGTATCTAACCAGTACGTCATTATGAGTCACTAAAAAATAACTGTGAGGATTAAATTAACAAAAAAAATAATGAAAACGGTTCGTCTTAAATGTATCACAATTTTATTAGTTACATTTACAATACACAGATTGTAATTTAAAAAAGTGCATGCGTACAAAGTTCATGTGTCAAATGTAAAACTTCATGGGCGAACTAATTTTTAAGTCTTGTTTATATTTATACAAAACTAAAGTTCTAAAATCTAAAGAGAGGGGAAAAGGAAGATAATATATTAGAAATTTAATTGTTATTAAAATATGAATCAAATGACGTATTGTAAATAAAATGCAACGTGTTTTTTTATATTAGAAATTATTAATTAAATTTTGTTTTTGACATTAAAATTTGTGAAATATTTATATTTTATAAAAAATAATATATGAAATTATTGAATGACAAGTGGCAGATTAAAATGCCAAATGTTATTGTAAATATTAAAACTACCTAACCTTCAAATGAATTAGCATAACAGACGCTGCACATCTTCGTGACGTTAATCACGCGTTTCATCCGCAAAAATTTTACCCATATACTAAAGAAGTTTTACTTCAATATTAACAGTCTATGGAAGATTTAACTAGGAGTATAATCTGTACTGAATTCATAACGTAAAGTAGAAATAAATGAATAGAAATTGGAGCTTGATAAGATAAAACAAGACCCATGTCTCACTCATTACTCTGAAACTGACACAATAAAAATGTCCAACGATAAAAATATAAGCCCTTTATTATGCTATACGTCTGGAAACAACGCACCAAGCTAACGAACCAAAGGGCTGTGTACGAACTTACTACCGAGAACCAATTAAGTTGTTGACGTGATGCTGCAATTTTTAGGAAGAAAATATTCCTGCCACGATTGTTTCTTAATATATCTTTAAGGAGAACAAAATACTTTTTAATTTCTACAGTATAAACAGATTTTTCGTCATCGTTGGGAGAAAGCCGTACGTCAAAATACGTGTATTGACGGGAATACGTGTTTAAAAATCGGAGGATTAAAGTTCGGTGTTGTAGCTAATCATTTATCACCTCTATCCAAAATTCAATTTCACCACTGCATAGCTAAAGAATCAGAGAATCTATTACGCTAATGAATAATAATATTGTATATAGAAACTATCACCCGTTACGAGATGTATTCACGTACAACAAACAGCCATGGACACCCCATTTTCTGACACATCCTCGAAATTTTCATAAAAACATTAACACAATTGACATCGATAATTGTTATTTAACGAAATTTCATTAATTCATTTTTTAAAACTATCCCCTTTATAAATTACGTAACATATAGCAACAATTACTTCTAAACTCTTCTATCAATAAAAGCATATAATTATTTGTAATATTAAACTTCACATATTGTGTTAATTTAAATTTTACGGAACTTTGAATAGTTTCGTAAGTTTTTAACGTGAATACATTCCATTTATCTGGTAACTTCATAGTTAATCTACATTTTAAAATTAGCTAAAGATAATGAACACATGTTATTCCAGTGGATTCAAGATAGACTACTTAAATAAATGTGTATCTCGTATCATTAATCATTGGGTTAAAAGTCTATCTTTATTAATTAACTAGCTAATGCCTGCGGCGTTCTCCGCATAAAACTTACTCGTACACACATAGCTAATACAACACGATACAAACAATATCTATGATAAATTTTGTATAAATTAGAGGTCCAGAAAAACTAAATATTTTATATTGTACCTTAATTAAATAAAAATTCACACACATTCTTTATATCCAATCAAAAGTAGACACAAAGTCAATTTATCTCAATAGAATAAAAATTTAAAAAAAAGGACCACTAACACGCAAAAGTTCCCTCTCACCCAGACTGCTACCACCGCTTCACACATAATTCACCTTTCAATTTTATTGTTTACCACATACAGGGAATATATAAATAAATAAATAAAATAAATATATACGTACTCGTACAAACAAATTCAAAATTGCATATTATTTATTTTTATAAAAAATTTAAAAGTCCAAAATGAAACTTCTCTGGCAAGCTAATGTTTAAGTCTTGTTAATATTTATACAATATAAAACTTTACATTTACGAGACTTAGAGAGAGGGAAAAAGGAAGATATGCTAGGAATTTAATGAATTTAATTGTCATGAAAACATTAAAAGTGTCGAAAATGAATACAAATCATTTATTGAAATCTCAAAGGACGAATCGTAAATAAAAATTCCACGTGTTATTTGTCAATATTACAAATGATTAATAAAATGTTGTTTTTTTGACGCTCACAAGGCCCGATCTTGCACCGCCTGGCTCCAGCGACTACCAGCGATCCTCCTTATGTCGACGGTCCACCTTGTGGAGAGTCTCCCGACACTGCGTCGCCCGATGCGGGGTCGCCACTTCAGCACCTTTGGCCCCCAACGTCCATCGGTCCTTCGGACTATGTGCCCGCCCATTGCAACTTCAGATTCGCAATTCCTAGGACTATGTCGATGACTTTAGTTCTGCTACTGATCTCCTCATTTCTGCTTCGATCGCATAGAGAAACTCCGAGCAGAGCCCTCTCTATCGCAGGCTGAGTGACTCTGAGTTTTCGTATGAGGACCATAGTCAGCGACCACGTTTCCGATCCATAGGTAAGCAGTGGCAACACGCACTGTTCGAAGACTTTGGTCATGAGTTACTGAGGGATATTGGCCGAAAACAACTTCCGGAGTTTCCCGAACGCTGCCCAACCGAGTTGGTATTGGCGGTTGACCTCTTTCTAGAAATTGGACCTACCTTTTACCTCTAGCTTTTGTTGTGAAAAAACAAAGTATTTGCGATTTATCCATTACAAATGCGATTAATCAAAATCATTTGTTTCAAAAAAGTGTGAAAACTCAGAAAATTTCAAAGTAGATATTTAAAGTGGCAAACATTTACCGTGGATTATGGCAGGTGATACAAACTTTTAAACTCCAGACATACGGAATATATGTATTCAATCACAGCCACACGTTTCAGATAGCCATATGTGTATAATGGATATTGCATATGAAATCAATTCATACACTCAAGCAGCTTATTTCGCCGTCTCCTGAGAGATTGAATCGTAAACACTGCGGTCAAACAGAATGTATGGAAACAATAAGTTCGATAGAGTGGACCCTTAAGCAAATAGAAAAATAATTGAGCTTTATTGTTCCGAGCCGGCCTTCTAATAAGTCCCATTCCAAAATTCCAATCATTCGTATAATAATAAAACTTATATCTGTACATAAATGATGTTAATTTGTAAAAAATACAGCTAGCTTTTCTAAATAAAGATTACATTACATTGTTTTAGGTATTTCTGAAATACTTATACAAAAGAAATACATATAAACTAATATTAAAATATCTATCGAAAATAATTAAATTTCTATTCCATCTATTGATATTTATTTATTTATTTATTTGATATTGTATATATACGAGATTTTGAGGACATCGCTGTGGCAACATTTCGAGTACTCTACTTTTTATATTTTGTCTGAGTCTAGTCTGGTGGAAGGCGGGTGGTCAAATAGAATAGTTTCCGGAACGCGAGTGTCATCTATCGACGCTGGACATAGTCAATGAGTCACAGACCGGCGGTATTCTCGATAGTTCTCGAGTAACGGTCCGCCAGAGTGGTCGATTATTGAAATTATCGCGGGTTCCTATACTGTTAATGTGTTCGTGTAATTTGATGTCGGAGACATTAAGTGATTGAACGTTATAATCTGATTTAATTAATAATAAAGTGTTTGATTGCAACAACATTACCCATCGACGTCCACACTTTGGAGGTTGATTTATGAACCCAACTAATGCGTAATTGTACTTTTTAGTGTAGGAAAGCATTACGAGGTAACATACATACCCCGGGTGCAGTTCTAAGATAAATGTGGCCTGCCAGCTCGTGTAAAAGTAGTGTTCTAGATCTATGCTCTAAAAACCTATCAGTTAATAAGCTCCTCCAGTTAATAAGCTACAATATTACACAGATCATTGTAGGATACACTACACATATACACATTTTGACTACACGAAAGCATACGATCATCACTACAATATGAGAGTAATAAAATGTTCAATTCCAATTAAGTTTCAATAAAACTCTTGAGTAGATTTGATCTAATAATTTAGAACCTATCTTCTTAGACAGACATCCCTTTAGATTTGAGCAGCGGCCTCCAGGGACACGCTGAAGGAAAGGCTAAGTGAAACATTGATGTAAAACAATACATACTTATCTTTCCCTCTGTTATATTTTCCATGTAATACTGACTCTGGCTAACGATAAGATACGTGTATTCTCATCGGATTCGAATCCTGGGTAGGCACTACTAAATCTATCTTTATAAAAAACTTTGGTGCCCAATTGTTATTCAAAATTCATCATTGTGCTGTTTGGGAAAGGAAAACCTACAAATCCGGAAGTAATTCTGGTAAGTGCAGTCTGCCATCTCACTGTGAAGTAGCGAGGTAGGCCTGTGTTCTAAAAACCCTCTCTCCTATGAGTTTCGATGCCTGTCTCCAGCACCTGGGACCTTAATGGCTGCTTACCCTATACATAAGAAGATTTACGGATAAAAATCTGATGTTTCAGTCCCATTTAATAAATGATACTCATATTAACATACATCATTTATCAAGACGGGCTGATCGAAATGGAAAACTATGTATATAAATCAAATAAATATGTTGACGTCTTTATTTTTTTTGCTTATCGTTTCTACACAAAATAGGTACAGCGCTTAGTATGATTATAAGTTGATCAGGGCCGGATTTAAACCGGAGCCACAACCCCGGGCCCCCACAATAAAAACTTCGAAACTAATAAAAAAATGGAAATATGTTGAAATTTGTTTAAATCTTTATCTTTATTCACTGAACTAAATAGAGGATGTCTTACCATTGACTTTTTAAATAAAATAGGCAATGATATCAGGTCGGAAATCTCAACCGAAAGAATATAATCTTTAAGTTAATTGACCTTCTTTTTCGGCCATTTTCTTGGCACTTTTCTGATATTTTAAAATAATACTTGTAATTAATCATCTTTATATATATAATTCTTATGTACGCGTGTATGCCACTGATCTCCTTCCTATATAATATAGAGATACCGAATCAAGAATGATTAAGATAAAAAATTCCATCTGATAAATAACAAATTTACCCATTTCTCCATGGGATCATCCTACGCGGGTAAAGCCTCCGGAAACTAGTAATTATATATATTTGTTAATTGTCCAAAATATCTTTTATTTGTTTTCACAATAATATATTGTTTATTAATTAAAATCTTGACTAAGACCTAAGAGGGCCTATGTTCGTCTTTTATACACCGGGGCCTCCAGACCTTTAAACCCGGCCCTGAAGTTAATATTATGTCACGAATTGTAAAAATCTAAATCTATTCAGCCCTTTAATAAGTTCTTTTTCTTCTATAACTATAAGAATATTAAAATAATATAGGTAAATATTTTCAAGAATACAACCCTCTTATTCTTACAGAGGCAAATGACGCGGCTTGCGGAAGTTCTCAAATGGAAGGCCTCCTGCGGAATTTCTCTACATACATATACATTCGTCACAAACTACATAAAGCTTTAATATTTTCGTAATGTATATTATACTTTTATTACATTTGTGTTTCAATTCTTAGTTCACATTCTACTTATACTCGTACATCTGTTTAATTTCAATCATTAACAAAATAGTTTTTTAGACAACCAATCAACGTCAAACACGTTTTTTTTTATACTTGTAGTCATTGGACGCTTGATGTTAATACCGTTTTTCAGATGTTTATTCATTAATTAAATAAATATTGCCAAAAAATGTACAAAGCCGTATATTAAAAGCTCGCGTAAAATGTTTGTAAGTTTTTTATGAATTTACGAAGTTTTTCCTCGTTTGGCAAAACTTGAAATAACTTTAGCATATGAAATAACAGCTTAGGGCTTGCCTGTGATCTTACCGGGTGGTAAGTGATGACACAGCTTCAGATGGAAGGGTGCTTACCTGGTAAGAGCATCGTAAGTAAGTTGCAGACCATTAAAGTCCCATTGCTGGACACTGGCCTCCCCCCTCATAGAAGAGAGGGTATTTCGAACATAAACCCACTACGCTGCTCCACCGCGAGTTGGAAGGCATAGTACATAAGCGTATACACTAACACAAGTGCAGTCTCTATTCATTCACTCTCATAGTCCGACATTTGGGCATGACCGGAGAGGTATCAGGTGTAGGACCGACGGCTTAACAAGCTCTCCAATGACTTTCCAATTTCGGGCAAATATTGAGAATTTGTTGAGAGAAAAACTTAATATTGATTTTTTAATTATTTTGAGTCGCCTTTCGAACCCAGGACCACATTAAAGTAGCCGAACAAGCTGATCAATAGACCAATGAGCCAGAGCATCTTACCGGAACACAATATTTTTGATTGGCGGAACGTCTTTGCTGATAGGGTGGTAATTAACCGCGGCCCAAGCCTACCACGAATTCAGACTAAGATAAATTATAAAATGCAATTTTCTAAATTATCCCTGCCAGGAATTGTACACGAACACAGTAGTCACACCTCCATTCAAACAATATAATAACAATAAGATTTATGTTAATGTAAAAATAGATCAATTATACCTAAGCTGTCTATTACCCCAATATTTTCAATGTCAACTGTGTATTATGCAGTTTCATATTAATTATTCAAACGCTGTCAGAATTACAATTGTACCTCAGAGTCCCATTCGCTAGTTAGTAATACCCCAACTACTACTATAAACTAAATAGTTATTGTTTCTGTACAATAACTTTGGAAAATGGTGAAGTTCCTTCAATTCGTGATTAATAGAAACAAATTTTCTTTTCCCGCCTGTTCTATAAAAAATAAGAAGGGTTACCGAATTATATTATGGAGTAAATCAATATAATTCGAATACAAATAACTGTAGTGAATATTGCATGAAACAAAATCAGATTTTCTAGTGTAGTTCTCAATATTAGTAGGAACAAGAAATAAACTATCTTATCTTTAACGGACGGACATAAATTAAATAAAAATTTTAACAAAAGAAAACTGCCTTCAAACAAACTCTTCCAAATATATTAATATGCTCTAAAAAGTGAAAATATTTGGGACCGTATTCGCAACCTCATACGTTGCACGACGGTTACTTTGCCACCCCGCTATCACCAGCCTTTTATGTAGTAATCAAGCTCATCACTAATACGCAAAAGTTTCCCTCCCCCTCCCCTCCTCCTACACACACTTGGCTTCCACCACTTCACATATATATTGCAATGTAGCAACAAATGCAAGCTCACTGCAATTTTATTACAGACAGATATACTGCCACAAATCGCACCCTTACTGTAAACCGTTGAGGAGTTCCATTGATCTTCATGTTTTACTATCACAACTACTTGACTATAACTACGTTACGGTAGATGACTCAAATATCCGGATTGCCTATAAAAGTTTCTGTCGAGTATCGTTAGTTTGCTACTAAGAATTGAAGAGTTCTGTTACCTTATCATGGATTCTTTGTTAAACCATGACCAAACTTAAGCCCTCAAATTATATGCTTTCCAATAAAAAAGGAAACATAGAAATCGGTTGGCGTGATATTGAGTTATTCATCCACTTTTCGCGCACTTGGTTAATGCAATTTTGGTTTTGCTCATGGATGCCATCATCAGAACTAGACTAATAAAATATGGGACCCTACGACAGGCACCACCTTGCATATAAAAAAGAATCATCAAGGTCGGTTCACCCAGTCGGAAGACATAAGGTAACAAACTTTTAAAAAATACAGACGAATTGATAGCCTCCTCCTTTTTTTTTGAAGTGGGTTAAAAACACTATTTCTGGCGAGAATTATATGGCTCCCGAATGATTAACATCGGAATGAGCCACAAATAGACACTTCAATTCGCATTTACACTATTAAGCTGGAAAAACTGCGAATGTGGATATTTTAAAGAAATACAATAAATGACGTCAATGCTAGAGCTACGTCATAACCCGAAGTCACGCTTTAATTATTTCTATGATGATAGAGTTGTTGTATATAATTTAATATGTACATATTTTAAATTATATGAAAAGAAAGTTGCAACTTCATGATGCTATTGTTTGACTACTTATTTATAGATAACATTTATAATCCCCAAAAGCATGGTACAAAAGAAAAAGAAAAGAAAGAGAAAATTGTGGAGTGATGTCTATTCCAAAAAATATTAATATAATTTCATGAGAAAATTGAACAGATACATATGAAACGTACGCCAGAATGTGTACAGACATAAAGGTGTCTTTTACCAAAAAGCTCAATAAGGAATTTTTATAAAAAAAATACTAATCTTTACTAATATTATCATTGCGAAAATAACTCTTTCTGTTTACGCTTTCAGGCCAAACCAACTGAACCGATTTGAATGAAATTCGGTACGCAGATAGTTTAGAGACAGAAAAGACAGGCTCCTTGTTAATGTGAAAGTCCTTTTTTCTGTCTGTTGCGCTTTCAAGTTAAAACTACTGAACCGTTGTACAGATAATCTAGAGACTCAATAACAATACTAAGATATTTACAGTAAATAGGTCAAGATATATTTGTAAAATTATTAAAAATGGTACTCAAAAACACTGTTCCACACGACGAAGTATATTATATAACACAAAAAAACACCATTTTATGACTTAGATTTGACAATTATGAAAGAAAAGATTTATGAAAATTAGGCAAGCATTTACTGGCCAACTCGCTTCGAAAGCATATACTGATTTCAACAAAAAACCGAACAATGCAGGATTAAAAATTGTAGAATGTTTGATTTTTTCTGAGGACGATTGCCTTGAAATTCAGCAAACTATTTATGCAACGTGGATCAGTTACAATAGATTTCCCTATATTACCCACATGCTCCGGAACTACGCGAGTAACACCGCGGCTAACATCTAGTTCCTTATATCACTATTTTAAATATCTTAAAATAACACAGTCTAAGCATAATGAAAGAATAACTGTGAAAATTTTATTATACCATATACAACATATCAAAACGATTAACGTCGTATGACATTTTATCTAATATACGATGTAAATTTGTTAAAAACTATTTAAAATATATATTTTTCTTAAAATTTCGAGCCAGGGATTCAGCCACTCATATCGGTGGCTTAAAACAAATTAAATGACAATACAAGACCAGCTGGCTATTTACGAATTTTCGATTAAAATCCATTTAATATCCTGTATTGAAAATCCTAAAACAGCAGCAGATGCTGTGTAACAATAAATTAAAATAAATTGTTACATTTTGTAATACCTCGATAGAATTATTATAAGCGATAAAATGAACACATAAGAAAAACCTCATAATGAACAGAGAGAAAAAGATTATAGTCTCAATGACCAATTTAAAAGACTTAAATGCAATGGTAGAACCTATTAATAAATATACTTAAGAAATAAAAAAATAAAAATGCATGCGTACAAAGCACACACGTCAGAAGTGAAACTTCTTTGGCAAACTAATTTTTCAGTATTTTATATTTATACAAATCTAAAACGAGCTCTCTGAGACTTAGAGGGAGGGAATTTAATTGTCATTAAAATATTAAAAATGTCGAAAAGAATTTATTGAAATCGCGAAAGACGAGTTGTAAATAAAAATTACCACGTGTTTTTTGTCAATATTAGAAATCATTTATTAAATTTAGAAAAGAGAATTTATGAAATATTTTATGAAAAATAGTATATAAAATTATTCTTCATTTAATAAATGAAACGAATTAGCATTAAAAACAAACGCTGTACATCTTCGTGACGCTAAGCACACGTTTCATCCGTAAAAAATTTACCCTTATGCGCCTAAAGAAGTTTCACTCCAAAATACCAGATAATAGCTACTTGAAACAGATTAATAAAATTGGTTCAAATAAATTAATGCAAATTGAAATCCCATTATAGCTTCCGCTGACGAAATTAGGTACTTCTAAATAAAATGCTCATAGGCTTTCAGTTTAGATTGAAATAAGTAAATTTGGAAGCAATTTCAATTATCCTAAATTACTGCATTAAACACAGAAGAGTGCGCAAGAAATTTTTGAAGTTATAGGAAATTATTACGCTATTAAAAATACACACTTTGCTTTGTTGTTATAAAGAAATGGAAGCCGACAAAAGCTCTGCAATGTGGTAGAGAATCATGCGCGATGAATGCCGCAAAAAATATACAATAAAATGACTGGGGAAAATGTTTATGCAAGTTTACTTATTTTTATTTTATTAGTTTTTATTATCTAAGTAACACGTTGTATTTATGTTAGAGGAAGGATATATTCGTTTAAGAGAGAATTCGGGGCAAAGTGGAACCCATTGGGTTTTCTTTTGAAGATAAATAATTTTTTTTGTAGTTTATGAAATGCATGCCACCCCTAAATCTAATCATTGATTCCTAAATAAAAGAACATTTTCAGTTAAAATTTGCATCAGTGATTTCAAAACTGAACAAAAATTAAATTATTTGAAAATAATGTTTCGGGTACACAATAAAAGAGACTTACCTGAAACTGAAATTATTTAATCTCTTTGGAAAAACACCTTCGTTTTCAGAAACCAAAACAAATGTCTTTATTTTAATAATTCTGGAACAATTCAACGATAACGACAAATATCTATAATATAAAAATGAATCGCAAAATGTGTTGGTAAGCGCATAACTCAACAACGCCTGGGTAGATCTTGACAATTCTTTTTTTTTATTTCGTTGAAGTCCAAGGATGGTTTTTTCTAATAATTGCAGGGGAAAACCATAAAAACAGCCCTTTTCTGTTTCCCATACAAACGTTTTCTAACTAAAATGTGGAGTCAATTTGATCTTTATTGTTATTCAATAAAGTTCATAACAAATTACAAGTACTCACTGTTCTCTGAGCAATGTAGGTGTGTTCCTAATGTCAAAGAGTCAATTTGCACTTTATTACCGCTGCACAAAGTTCAAAATCAATTGAATAGTCACAACCCGACCAAATTGATAGTCACAAAAATTTAAAAGTTAAAGATATTTAGTACTGCTGTAAATTCATTTCGTAAATCATTCGTAAAAGTGAAATCTACCACATTCCTAATCTTTTTGACAGAACGAGTTCTGTCGGTTCTGCTAGTAGATGTATAAAATTTAAAGTTTGACTTGATCATTAAAACAATTCGCTATATACGTTTAGCCATGCCTATTGAATACGGATGCCTTTTCACAACATTAGGAGGATAATTCGTAATAACTAAAACTCTTGGGTATTTAATAAAATCGTCTTGTGCAAAATATTACTGTGAGTTGCTAAAACATATAGTTTCTTGGATACATCAGGGTGCTTGCCGATGATGGAATAATACGAAGAGAAAACTTGCAAACCTCGGAAACAATTTCAAGATTTTTTTCAAGAAGAACTTGAGCAAAGCAATAAGACATTATAACGTGGAGCGGCCGTCGACGCCGCGTACCACACAGTGATAGATTGCCAGCTTTGAGGACTCCAACGTAATATCTTGATATCGCTGATTGGAGCACAGCCCAGTGGGCACTATGCTTGGTGATGAGCCAGGATGGATAATACAGGCATAAGACAGGCAAAGGGAGCTTATTGCAAATGCTACTCCGTCTCGCCGGAAGAAGAAGGGAACCAGAAGACGGAACTTTCCTCGTCTGCTCTCACTGCTTTAAACCCATAAATCGGATTCATCCGGGTGCACCAAAGTGTAAGCGTACTTCTAGACACCCACCATCCGCTGGGTTTTCAACACTGTTCTTATTGAAATCGAAGTCACTGACACAACAGTCACTTCAATCATATAATGATATATACAAAATGTTTTTTTACCGATGACGATTTTAGGGTATAATTCTGAAATCCGATCCCGTGAAATCCTTTAACGAACGTAACGAGAAAAGTTAATGGAATATTCGTCCCAAGCCTAGTAATTAGAGATCCGTGAACAAATTCAAGCTCTTCAGTTAGGAAGCTATTTTCCTCTTTGAACTATTTAAACCTCTAGATTTTCCTTGACCTTTTTTAAAATGTACCGTGTCGCATAGAAAACCGGCGAACCTTGAGAGATGACATATGAGTTGTAGGATTACGCATTTGAGAAAAATCTGAATTCCTAATATCTTCATCTCAATTTATATGACTTTTTGGTTTATATTGATACTGTTACATTGATTAAATATAAAAATTAAATGAAGTATAACGCCTCTATTGATGACTTTGCTAGATTGAATTGTATATTTTCAACAAGTCTAGATCTTTAAAAAGAAATGTTGAAATTATTTACCATCGATTTCGTTTCTTGCACAATATAAAGCAAATATATGTAATATGTATATATTGGAACAAAGTCTTTTTAATGTTTAGTCAATTTTAGGAAATTATACATAAATCGTTTTTAAAGCCATTTTTATAAATTTGCGCTTCACAACGGTTTTAAACTACTTTCATTCCAAAAATACTACCCGTTTCTCATCATTATTATGTTTTCCAAAGACGCAGTTTTATATTTACACGCATTTATGCTTAATTTTAGATTAGGTTTAAAATTTCACTTCATGAGAAATTAAACGATTCACTACCAAAAATATCTATGCTATATTAATAAGACATTTATAACTTAAATAGAAAATTATAAGAGTTATATTTTTAAAAGTTACAAAAGATTTTTCACAACATGTATATCTGGTAAACTATTATACAATAATGCTCCCTCAAATTATAGGTTTTATTTCAATTTTATAATTATATATATTAAACAGTACATTTTTGCATTAAACCTACATTTTTATTATGTAATTTCTCTATGCAAGTAAATAAAACGGAGTGTATGTTAGTAATTTGAAATTAAGATAATTTCATCTACTAACAGTGTATTAGTAATTTTTTTTTAGTGAAAATGAAAATTAAATGGATCACTTACCGTAGCCGAAGCGGAGTTTGGCGAATACACGAGAAAAAAGTTCCGCGTGAACACTACGCAACTTAGTCACTCACTTTTATATGTGAAGAGTAATGCGTTGTAGCGTTTCCCAAGTTCGCGGAACGTTTGGGCGCGCCAAAGTTCTGAGGGCATGGCTCCGGGCGGCGTGCTTATATCACCGGAGGCGAGAAGGAGGCGCATGCGCGTCAACCATTCATAGCATGGTCTCAATGACCACCTCTGCAAGCATCATCAAATGTCATCGTGTCACATTCAACAACCGTAATAGCCTAATAACGTCATTGCTTTTGAAGTGAAATTTCTTTAGGCACATGAGGGTAAAATTTGTACAGAGTAAACGCTGATCGCATCTTCGTGACGCTAAACACGTATTTCATCCGCCAAAATTTTACCCTAATGCACCTAAAGAAGTTTCACTTTAAAATATTTTTAACGTTTTTAAGCTGACGGTGCGGTCGGTCGTGGACCATGGCCCGTAGGCAAGTTACTTTCGAAGATTGCTAACGCTCAAAAAATGTATGAGAATGATGTTTCTTATCGAAACTAATCGAAAAATTAAACGTCATTCCCATACATTTTTTGAGCGTTAGCGATCTTTGAAAGTAACTTGTCTATGGGCCCCGGAGCTGAGACGTCAGCTGTTTTTAAATTCGTGTTTCATTGCTTGTTCTACCGTTTCATTTATCTGTACTAACATGATGGAGCGTAAATAATGCTATTAAAACGTTCTAAAATATTATTTTTTAATCAGGATCGATTCACTTCTGTCCAGTTATCAAAGGGGATTTTAACATTTACAAATAACACGTGGCATTTTAATTTGCCACTCGTCATTTAATAATTTAATATACTATTTTTCATAAAATATAAAATAAAAATATTTTATAAATTCTCTCTTCTAAATTTTAAATTCAAAAAAAAAAAATTTGATTAATAATTTCTAATATTGACACAAAAACACTCGGCATTTTTATTTTCAATGAATTAATTATTCGTATTGATTCTCAGCACTTAATATTTTAATGACAATTAAATTCTTAACATATCGTCCTTTTTCCCTCCCTCTAAGTCTCGGATATCTAAAGTTTTAGATTTGTATAAATACAAAACAAGATTTAAAAATTGGTTTGCTAAAGAAGTTTCACTTCTAACATGTGTACTTTGTACACATAGTAAAGGTAAAGTAAGTAGCAGCCCATTAGCGTCCCACTGCTGGGCACAGGTCTCCTCACTCCGAGGAGCGAGGGTTTTTAGAGCATAGACCCATCAGGCTGCTCCACTGCGGATTGGCAGGCATAGTACACAAGTGCACTCTCTATTCCTTCACTCTCCTATGAGAGTGAAGTAGTCCAATATAACGGGAATCCGACACAACCGGAGAGAGATCAGACGCAGGACCGACGGCTTAACGTGCTCTCCGGGGCACGGGGGGTGGGTCACACCGCAACCTCCCAAGTTTGGGTAAATATTGAGAAAATCCTAATAGAATACTCAATATTGATTTTTGGATTGGCCCGACCCGGGACTCGAACCCAGGACCTCATGTCTGTAGTCGAACATGCTAATCACTAGACCAATGAGGCAGTTTGTACACATGGAGTTTTTTTTTAAATCCCTTCTATAACTTTACATAGGACAGCCTCATTGCCGCAAAGGTACTCACGCGAGTACTCACTTCACTAACAGAGGCCACTGTTACGATCCGAAGTTTTCTGAATCTGGACTGGTGGGAAACTTTAACAGTGGCTAGTTACCACTCTACCACCAATGACGTGATTTGTCATAAGATAGGAGCATCTACGGTAGAAACCTCTTATTTTCTCTCGGAAATGGTTTTAGACGCAAATGCCGACATGGGTCAGGAGTGTACGACGCGGCGAGGGAGGAGCCCTCGCAATACTTACTAAAACCCAGGGAAATATCTTCGCAAGAGGTCGCCGGCGGACAGCGCCAGCAGGTTGTGATGCTAAGGTCCCCAGGTTGCACAATCTGCCACAGTGTGATGCGCTGACTCGATAGCCGTACCACTGACTGACAGGTGACTTCTCCTTCTCCTATTCCATGCAACTTTCCGAAGCTTCCATGCTCAGTCAGAACCTGCACCAATCTGTACAAAACAATGGAAATGGGTGAAATTTGTTTCAATCGTTATCTTTATTTACTGAACTAAATGGATGATTTCTTGCCATAGCATTTTCAAACATTCAAACAAACATTGCATTCGGAAATCTCAAGGTAGAGAACATAATCTTTAAGGTTATGAACTTGATTGCAATGAATGAATTATCTATAAGCGATCTTTTCCTGTCCGTTTGTATTTACAATACAAATAAGATGGGAAATTTATGGTATATTCTGAAAATTGTGCAATCTATCTCGGCCTTTTTCGATCCCGATGTTGAAAAAACTCGCTTTTTATGCCCCGGAGCCTCCAGACCTCTAAATACGTACTCTAAATACATACACACGTAAAAAATATGTATATTACGATGTACAGTATATATTTTATATAAAAGCATTAATTTGGAATCAATTTTGTAAAACTTCCAGTAGATAACTTCTGTAGTTAATAAAGGTTACAACGCCAATACTCAGAATATTTACTTTCTTGCACTGTCTTGTAGAAGACATAGTAATATTTCCTAACTATACGCCATTTTATTAGTCTACGTATAAACTCTCTATCAGGATCATAGCTAAACGTAAAACTACCGCCGATAACGATAAAAAGAATTTTCGCGATGTACGTTAGAAACCGCTTCTCATCCAATCCCTTATAACAAATGTCTTCTTCGTGATCTACTAAGGTCGATTTGTTCATCAATATTTGTAGTCTCGGTGACAAATTCTATTAAATTATACTAATCATCCCATAGCTGGGAATTATAAGATATGGAACAATTACTAGAATTAAAATTTTTAATGTGACTATACCATTTTTGAAGTGAAATATTTTTTCCATCGCCTTAAATTTTTACGTTACATCGCATTACAGCAAGCTGCAGAA
The DNA here is from genome assembly GCA_015832385.1 of Elymnias hypermnestra. Taxonomy (NCBI): domain Eukaryota; kingdom Metazoa; phylum Arthropoda; class Insecta; order Lepidoptera; family Nymphalidae; genus Elymnias; species Elymnias hypermnestra. Next base: position 2,512,990 of record JACTOM010000043.1, read on the forward strand.
GTATCCATAGCTCCGATCGGCTGTTTCACTTAGATCGTGTTGACATAAAACCACACAATGTTGTTCAATGTGCATTAAAAATTCTCTCATTCATAACATATATATTAAATATCATATAAATTTGTACAATTAGGAAAAGAACGAGGAAGCCTCGCTCAGATTTATTTACTATTTCTATTACATTTAATTTTGATTATAGTTCTAATTTACTATTAATTTATTATTAATATTAATTTAAGTTTTGTTTTTGCTCTGTTTTCTGTATTTGTTCTTGCTCTGTGTTTGTTTTGTTTTTGTGTTACATTTTATTTTCTTGTTGATTTAAAATGTTAAACAGGTACAAACCCCTTTTAATAAAAATAAACAAATAAAAAGATACTCCTCACGTACTCTCACTAAGTTGCATTAAAACAGCAGTACTATGACGTGAATTATAATTTTACTATCATTTTATGTTATTACATATATGTGAAACTAGCTGAGCCCGCGACTTCGTCTGCGTGGTATGGTTTTTAGATAGCATTTTCATTAATTTAGGCTATATACGTATAAATAATTCAATGAGCTATTTGCTGTGTATTACTGCAAAGAGCTTATAGTCCTTTTTCAGTCTCTAGATCATCGGTGTATGGTTTGTAAATGTGAAAATCTAAATTTTTGTAATTAACACCCTCGCAACGCAAAATCCGTTCTTAGCTGACCTCTACTCGGCAAAAGGAATATTCCTACCAATATTTAAGTCTCTACGCCTTATGGTTTCAGAGATATCGTGATGAGTCAATAGATACCTAGATATCTCTTTTATTTATACAGATAATATATAACCGATGATGTTAAAAAGAAAGAAATTTAATGTTTATACTTTCCCGTAGTATCTACAGTTTATTTACGGTCAAGCGGGGCAGTTTAGGATTAAACACTAGTTCAAACTAATTGTAACTAACTCAAATCCATCCTTTTACAGCAACGTTACCTTAAGCTAAGCACCATTGTCACAAAAAAATTACTGTTGAATTAAACCGACAATTTTGAATTTGTTGAATGAAATCTCAGCAATTTAAATTAACATATTTTTTATTGGTGACAGGTTTGCGGTTGTTTGTTGGTAAGTTATGATACATTCTAAGATGACCAAATAAGACGAAATGTTATCTACACAGCATCGTACCGCATTTTTTGTTTTGCTGGTAGTAACTGGCCCAGGCCAAAGCCTCCCACCAGGCCAGACTTAAACTCCTTACAAAATATTACATCATAAATTTGCCTTTGCTGGGAATAAAACCCAAGACCTCTGCTGGCAAAGCGACTAAAACCAGCATATAATAAACAAAAATGCATTCAAAAATTTTCAGATTGTACAAATTATCATCACCTAAACGCATGCTTTATGTTTCTCCTTGCATGTGATAAATACTCTCTTGTATATTTATACTTAATTGTTCCTAAGATCGTGAAGATGTACATTGTTCAGAACAATAAAGTTTTAACACTTTACTGTCAGCTCAAACACCACTCGTGCAAATGAAAATGTTCATAAACTTAACACAGAAATGACATGGGATTTATTTATCTAATTAAGTTTTACAGCATCTGTATTGTTCTTTACGTACCTGTCTATAAAATAAACGGTACCATCGACGGTATATTGCTTTCTCGATACAGTATAGAAATGAGCATTAAGTTTTTAACTTCTTTCTTCCTTGTTTTCACATCATCAACATATTGAAATTTGACCAGTTTTTCAACAATGGTCACTTAAAAGTGTCAAGCAGCGAAACTGTTGCCTTTGAAATTATTTGATGAAGTGCAGAATTCATACAATTTTATTTTATAATAAAAATGAATGAAGCTTTGAAAAGGAAAGGAATAAAAATGAATGTAAACAAAACGAAGGTTATGCTTTATGAAAGAGATGAATTTATGATGAATGGCAATATTTTCATAGATAGGGAACCTTCCGAAGAGGTGAAAGAATTTGTGTACTTGGGATCTAAATTTACAAAAGATAGATCGTGTGAAAGTGATATTGAAAGGTGAGTGAATGCAGGGAATATTGTAAATGGTGCTCTGCACGCTTTTATGGATAGCCAGATGGTGTCTCAAAGGGCAAGACTGGCTGTGCATGCAGGAGTGTTGGTGCCAACACTTATGTTATGGTAGTGAAAGTTGGGTATGGCAGAAGAATCACAAAAGCAAAATAAATGCGGTAGAGATGAGAGCGTTGAGAAGTGTGTGTGGATTAAAACAGAGTGACATAGTAAGAAATGGTGTGATAAGAGAACGTTGTGGTATAAAAGTCGATGTAGTGACTAAAATTGAGAAAGGTATCCTTAGATGGTTTGGGCAGTTAGAGAGAATGAATGAAAAGAGACTGACAAAAAGGATTTATGAGTCATGAGTGAATGGAAAAGTTGAAAGGGGAAGACCAAGGTGAACATTCCTGGACTAAATCCAGGACATTTTAAATAAGGGCCAGGTGAAGAGTATTCTAAACCGACGAACTTGTATGAAAGGTTTAATGAGAATGGAAGAAGCGAAGGAGATATGCTAGGATCGTGGCAAGTGGAAGGACGTGGTCTCTGCCTACCCCTATGAGAATGAGGCGTAATGCTATGTATGTATGTAAAAATTAAACAAACATAAAACTATTGCAAAGAGGAAGAATATTGTGTGAAATGAGTTATTTTTTCGTCATATAGGCCATTGTCTAGGTTATATATTGTATACATGGAAATTTAAAATAGGCATGAAAACGTTAAATAGAGAAACAAGAGTTATTTTCTCATATATAATAGCTCTACAATTTAATATTGGTCATTTGGTACTTGTGACAAGTCTCAAGTCTACGAATAAACCTACAGGTTTTATAAATGAAACATGTGTATTACCACGTGATTGAAGCGAACAAACGAGTAACTCCGTAACACGTGCGCACAATTGATTTTGTCAATCTATTTTTAGTTTCGATTTACAACTAGGAAAAATATCGATTGCCAATATCGACATTGAACTTCCAAGGTCTCTTTCATTAGTTACGGCATAGAATTTGAAATTTTCAACAACTGTACTACTTAAAACAGTGGTAGAGTCCCTTTGGTGTGTCACACATTGATGAAGAGGATTCCTATAGGTTTTCGTGAATAGTATTGTATAGGACATGACTTGAAAAATAATTTGTAAGATTAGCTTACTCTACGTAGTTAGGCATTAAAATATTCTACTTCAAATACATTTGTCACATCACAATAGACGCCCCGTCTCAATATCTCTCTCTTGCTTATTCCAAAAATGAGTAACGCGACGTCACATACGATGTAGTACACTATATAAGTAAGTAAAGCAAGTAGCAGCCCATTAACGTCCCACTGCTGGGCACAGGTTTTAGAGCATAGACCCACCACGCTGCTCCACTGAGGATTGGCAGGCATAGTACACAAGTGCACTCTCTATTCCTTTACTCTCATAGTCCAATGTGACGGGAATCCGACACGATCGGAGAGAGATCAGGCGCAGGACCGACGGCTTAACGTGCTCTCCGAGGCACGGGGGTGGATCATACCTCCAACTTCCCATCCATCCATTGACGAAATCTTAATAGAAAACTCAATATTCATTTTTGAATTGACTCGACTCGGAACTCGAACTCAGGACCTGATGTCGGTAGTCGAACATGGTAACCACTAGACCAATGAGTCAGTTATATACATGTAGCTATATACATATAGTTTTATGTGAAAAATATTCTCGTTTACCGTTTAATTTAGATAATCATATCCACGCAAGGAAATAGACGCAAATTACCCACGCCCTAAGGAAAGGTAATCTTGAAAACGTCAGGATTAATCCTGACGGGGCATCCAATAGTAAATACCTAGTTTTATATAGTATCTATATAGTAACAATGGACCCCAGAGGAAGCATAACCTGATTTCCTGATCTCTTATTTCTTTTTTATAAATAAGTTAACAGCTATTTAGACTAAACTTAATAAATTCTTTAAAAATAAAGGTTTTGATAAAAGTTATTGCAATATTTTGGACGTTGTTTTTTTCTTTTCTCAATAACAATATGGAATTCATCACATTGTTGGTCGCAAGAAAAATATTTTTTATGTTACTGAATTGAAACGTTCTAATCTGTGCGACATTGAAATGTATTCTTCATTATGAAAATGATTACAATATCAAGGATTGTATTAGAATGAAAACATTTTTCATACGAAAGAATGTCAGAATTCCCTCGTATTCAAGTTAAAAGAATTCAATATCCGAAGGGTTCTATTCATGAAGAGTTATTTTCAAAATTACCTAAAATCCTCTAAAGGAGTACATTAGTAGCATAGGCTTTCATCGATACCATAAAGACACTGAGAAAGTATATCATCTGAGAAAAGATTAAGATTCAGCCTACATTAAATCTTTTGCTTTAAGGTAATGTGCTCTATAAACAAACAATATAACAGTTAAAGATGAACATTAGAATAAGATGCAAAAGAGTAAGAAGTGATATTAAAAAATGTAAATTTTGCGTCATCTCTCTCAAAATTATTAAGCTCGATGCATAGAAAGCTTTTAACCTTTTATAGGAGCTTTCAACAGATAGCGCTGCACATTTTTTTGCAATTATATATTAAATTTAATGATAGAATAATTATTTTAATAAGCTACATTAACATCAAGTGTCATTCACTACAAATTAAAAAAAAATATAAAAAAAGAGTTCCTTTTTAACGCCTATATTCTTATGTAGAAAGTATGAATTAATAATAAAGAATTGAACAAATAATATAATATAACTTAGGAAAGCGCATGATTTAAATACACCTATTAATTTTCAGATTTGTATGCGTCTCATTGAAAGCTTACGGTTGAAAGAAGATACAGCAATTAATATTTTTATGGACGGTCGTTTCGCTATCAATGGAAAAACTCGTAGAATTTATTTGCTTTCTCATAATGATCAATAAGTTATTTGATGGAATTTTCCTCCGCTAAAATTCTATAAAATGTAATGTGAAAGCTAAATCATTGTTATAAAACGGCTTTTGTGATGAATGCGAGGCTTCAGATTACGTAAACATTAAATCTGCTTTAGCTTAGGTACGTTTTATACTTAGGAATATTCGTTTTCTCTTTGTCATCCTCTAGATCATTTTGTCTAATGTTCTATAGAATGTATATTGAAAATTTAATGAATTTATATATAAAACACAATGTCTGTATTTGAATACCTATTAAACTAATAGTAGGTATTTACCGCAATAATTTGTTTATTCATCCCCTCAATTTTAAATACATTCTTATAAATTCATCGTGAATTTCGCTACAATTTAAGTAGAGATTAACTTCAATTTTTTTAATTTAGTTCTTACTGCAATTAGATGAATATTTATACTACGATCAAAGTAGATAAATTCTGTCAATGTATGTCTTAACCCAACGCCTAAAGAAAAAACAATTATCTTCAATAGATGAAATTAATCTACAATGTAAGTATAGAGAAGTAATTTGAAATAAATAAAATAAAATTAAGTATATACGTATTAATACTAGTAAATTATTAAGAAAATTGGTTCTTGAGGCGGAAATTCATTCAAATAATGATAGAATCATTTCTCGTTACCTTACTGACAAGGATTTATTAAAGTTCCTGCATGTATAAATTTGTAACAGGTATTATAAATCTAGCGTAAAAAACACAAACGATAACGAAAACCTCTTTGGTCATCCCTATGAATAAATAAACACCACAGAGTAAATTATATTTACGTAGTGTCTCTACTAACAATTTAGTCTATGGTAATCCAAATGGCATCTATAAAAATGTCATATTTATCCTCAAACATAACTTTAGCTATGTAAAAGAAGAATTTTTCTTCACGGCCCTATAATGGAAAATTATAAATATTTACCGAATTTGTTATAGCGAATATGATACACATTCAAGGTAATTTTAGTACATAAATAGTAGCCTTAGTTTAGTAGTGTTAGCGGTCTCAAACTCGAGCTGCCTTACTTTGAGCGAACTAAACCTTGAATAGTTGTACCTGAAACCACAAGATTCAACTGGATACCTACTTATATAAGAAATAAGAAATCCTTACTCAAATGCAGAATAAACGCTGCACGTTTAATGTTTATTCGATGTTACATAATTTAAAAAATCGTATCGTTATACATTTACAAATGTATAGGCTGTTTTTAAATGAAAATCAAATGTTGTTCTTAGTCTCGGTAAAACTCGAGAACGGCTGTACTAATTTGGCCTTATCTGGTTTTGATTTATTATTTGTAAAAGTCCAGGGAAGATTTAAAAATGGAGTGAACATGAAAAGATGCTTGGAATATATTAAAAACAACAATTTCACTTTCCCTTATTATTCTTACCTGTCAAATACTTGATTCAATGACCCATCGTTCAGAAATTAAATTAAATTTAAAAGAACACATTTGATTTATTTTTCATTGCTTTTTTAAATTTGACATTGCGATCCAACAATTTCTGATCGCAACCATAATATTTTACAGAGTTTGGCGGGAATCTGAGCGTAAAGGTCGTGTTAATTTTATTGCGACTTCTTTTTGTTCCGGTTAAGTTTTAACCACTTTTTTTACTGAACTTAAAACACTTCAATTTATCATACAGCTTTTTTATTTATTGATTCTGTAGTGGTGCGAAGTTTTCCTGGTTAGCTAGTTCTAAATGAAAATAGATTTATTAAATATGTAATGCTCATATCTGTCAAAAAACTTTTCTTAAGTTTTAATTGATTTTGGTCGAACTTACATCTGTGGACAGCATATTTTATAACAAATGACAAAATGTTCTATTTATTGCGAAAACGGGGAATTCCATTCGTAGTAGTAACTTCTAAACCAGTATCAGTCCTTTATTACCGTTCATGCTTCTATTTTAATGAATTACGATTTTATAGTTATTGTTATTTAATGTTTTTCTATATTTTCACACTATCAATATAGTTAAGGGGTTTTTTTTCGGAATCATATCACGTATATTGTTTCAATCGTACGTTTCATCTAAATGTCCCATGAGACACAAAAAATGCTATAAACATAAGATATATTGAAACAATGTACGTGATATAAACATGTAAAATATTATGTTTTATATCTTATATATTTTTGTCGCTGGAATGAAATTCTCGCCATCGTTGAACAATATTGAGCGTATATTTTAATACCGTATCAAAATGTAATTGACATGCCTTCGATTATTCCTGTCAATCAACAAAACGGCAATAAAAATGCGGTGTCAGGAGGCCGTGCGATATTAACATTTTAATTGTATATGTCAGATCGTTTGAGTACTTTCAGACGGCCAACGATGACGTTCTCCTGGACTGGAAAATCACCAAGCCCAAGCCTGTGACGTCCAATCGAGCAAGTGACATACGATTAATAGGTTATTATAATTTTACCACTAACGCCATTGGATGTGCAAACCGCGTGATTGATGCTACTGTCATTAGAGTGGAACATTGATCTGCGCTCTATCCTACACATTAATACTGTACATTTCTTCGGAAATGTATTGATACGATTAAAAACAAGGAATTTTACAGGTACCAATAAAAGGTAACAAGTAAGTAACAGCCCATTAACATCCCACTGCTGGGCACATGACTTCTCGCTCATAGACAGAGATTTTAGAGCATAGACTCACCACGCTGCTCAACTTCGGGTCATAGTAAATAATGGGAGGCATAGTAAATAAGTGTATACTCTAACACAAATACAAAATACTGAGAATTTCTTAACAGAAAACTCAACATCAATTTTTGAACCACCCGACCCGGGATACGAACCCAGAACCTTATGTCTGTAACCGGTCAAGCTGACTACTAGACCAATGAAGTAGTCAATCAACTAACAGCCGACATTTTGTGGTGCCATAATACAATTTTGAAAATTTCGGATTATCCACCCCAAAATACCGTAAACAAATGTCAGTAGCCTACTAACGTCCTACTGCTGAGCACAGGTTTCACTCATAGGTCTCTCCTATAAGTTTTTAGTGCCTTGAACCACCACGCTGCTCCACTGCGGGTTACGAGACTACAGATATTCGAGAATTACTTCCGGGGTATGAAAGTTTCCTCACGAAATTATCCTTTACCGAAAACGATAATCTTGTATTGGAAAAAACAACCAAGGACGTAACTTCTGTTGCTATAAAAAGAAATTTCACGATGCATTATTCGAATCCGCGATTAACCCACGCGTCTAAACACTAGGCCATCATGACTTTTAAAAAATAACGTATTTTTACTTTCAAATGTTTCATAGCTCGCAAAAAAGAGTGCTATACAATATTTTCATGTGATACTTCTACTTTCTAAAGATACATTTTCATGTGATACTTCTACCAAAACACCGATTTTAGTCATTTTAGTCATCCGACTGTTTTATGTGCAAATCTCCGTAACAACAGAACCAATTTTGATGGTGCAAGTCATGTCAAATATAAAGAAGAAATATCATTGAGTGACAACCTATATTTATGCCGTAGTTCTAAAACTAAACAGTTCCAGCACGTCTATATTTCGGGTTTTTATTATTGCTGACAGGTTAGCGCTTGACTGTAATCTCACCTGATGGTATGTGCTGGATACAGTCACACAAGATGGATGCGCGCTAATTTGCCTCTTATGGTTTCTACACAGCATCGTACCACAACGCAATATTATTGCCTGGTGGAACGTCTTTGCTAGTAATTAGCCACAGCCGAAGCCTTCCATCATACCAGGCTCGAACAAATTAGAAAATACAATCTATCGGGAATCCAATCCAGAATTTGTGCTAACGAAGCGATTATTCGTTAGTAGGTTACATACTTAAAAATTGCTTCCATAACATACATGGTTCCCCATGACTATTGTCTTAGCGTTTTTCTTGTAATAACATACTTTCCCGCAGCTCTTTTAACGAAATCGGGACTAAACATTAGGTTTGCAGGACTAGCATTGCAGGAAGGACAAGTGTAACCACATCCAACTTTCACTTGCAGAAAATGTCGCTGAAATCACGTAACACGAAATCAAACTTTAAAATTGTTTTGGATACGGAAAGTTTAAGGAAAATTACACCTGAGCAGAATAATTTGATAATTTACACATTGCTGACATTCATTATCGTTCTTGGTTTATACTTTTTAACTAAAGACTGGAAAGGTTTTACGTCTCCAGAAGAAGTTGATCTTGGTTCAGTGAGAATCATTTCCCGTGGACGAAATCGTCGCAGACCAAGTAGAACGACATCAGATTAAAGAGATTATATCTAATGGATTACTAAATACTAAAAAAAGAAAATTTTACCAACTCACATTACTAAAATAAAAATTCCTGTTTACTTATTTCTGCTCTTTACTACTATTTAAAAGATTAGTATGCTTCTTTGATATAATAAGACACATAATCTTTAAAAACTATTTTAAAACTTTTACATACAGGAAACTCTATTATAAACCTTCGCTGACCTTCGCAAAGAAAACTTAAATTAAAATTATTAATAATAATAAATAAATTTTAAATTAGATACATACATAGCATCACGCCTCATTCCCATAGGGGTAGGCAGAGACAACGTCCTTCCACTTGCCACGATCCTTGCATATCTATCTATTAAATTAGAACTACAATCAAAATTAAATCTAATAATAATAAAAATAGTACATAATCTAAGGGAATAAAAGGTAAGAGGCAATTTACTTGTTATGGTTTTAACACAAGATCGTACCGGAATATAGATCTTTTGCTTGGCGGTAACTTATTACTGGAAAGGTTGTATGTAGCCACAGCCGATGCCTCCCACCAGTCCAGGCTCAGACAAGCCGTTAAATGGTGCGAGTATTCCCTTCGTTCGCAGAGATCCTGGCTTTGATTACCGGCAGCTCAAATTTAGACTGACGGGATGCATCGGCCGTGGCTAGTTACCACGCTATCAGATGTACCACCAAGCAGAACATTTGCGCGCCCGCACGATGCCGTGACTAAACCACAAGATTTAAATTACCTCTTACCAGATTAGCGCGCTTCCATCTTGCACTGTATCATCACTTACCATCAATTGAGACTACAGTCAAGCGCTAGCCTGTCAGCAAAAAACTTTGTATCCCAAAATTATCACATACATTCAGCATTTCTCGCTAAATTCCTACACGATGGGTTTTGAAAGGAATTTCACTGGCAGCTAATGATGGAACGAGATGTCTCTAGCGTGTTATTAATCATATTTAGGCACAGCGAAGCGGAGCCGGGTTTTACTAGTTTATTATTAATCTAAGAATTTCTAAACGAGTAGATATGAAATCAAAATTATGCGACTGAATTTGTTGTGAGGTTCTTCTACAAGTTACAAGTCATTCTATATTATTATCATTAGTCAGTACATTGGAAATAATATTTTGATAAAATACTATTTTTGATTATCAAAGAGTGCTGTTAACGCGTACTCGTATAAAGGGTATTGATTTAGAAATAATGCATTACATTTTGACAATAATTTATATGCGGAAAGTTTTCCGTTTTATATAATGGAAAAAAAACTTCTTCTTTCTAGCTGGCATAGAAAGAATAAAAATTTATTGATGTTTAAATGTGTCCCCAAACATATAAACATCAATAAATTTTTACTTATAAAACACCACATCAAAATCTAATGCCTTCAAATCTTTTTTTATAAAGGTCAAGTTTGCAAAATAAACAATTTTACTCTCTTCTCTCCTGTGTACACTTTTTGACGCTAAGCCATACAAGCGACCCCTCTGCACAAGTAAATCTCCAGCACGTACAGGACACTTTCCTAAAGTTTTCACGGCGATTGTAGGCTTGTTTTGCATACTACGGAACTTTTTATTTTCTACGATAAACTTTGCAAGCTGAAAAGATAAAACTCTACCACCACGAAGGGATCTTCCAATAATATATAATTGTTTCTTCTGCTCTATATGTAGGCCAATCTTAATTGTCTTCATGCATTCGCCCATATTTTCAAGGCTTGATAAGAGAACTAAATTCTTTGTAACAACACCATCATGTGGAATGGTTTCCACAACGTCAACGGAGAAGCCTTTCTTGCACCGAGGACTGAAACAAACTTTATGTATTGAAATATATAGTACAATCCAAATAAACAAAAAACATATCCTAGTCTTCTCTCCTATTATTTAAAACCAGCAGTACCACGCACCGTCATGTGCCTAACATAAATAAGAGAACAAATTTAATTATCATAAAAACGGTCATAGTAAGTCAAGCTTAAAAGATAGGCATGTGCTGTCGCGGACTTTTTTTAGAGCTTTTAAAGGGAATCAGTTCTGTCATATGTCATATCTGTATACGTTTCTACAACAAGCTCCCAGAAGAAGTTACAAAGATGTCTCTTAATAGATTTAAATGTTTTATTAAAAGAAAACTAATTGAGAAATAATTCTATAATTTGAAAGAATACTTAAAAGACAAAAAAGCGTGGGAGTGATTGAATTGCTCTATATGTGTATAGATATAGAATAAATTTTTAATAAATATTGTAATGATGATGAAAAAAAAACGTACACCCGACTGAGTTTGTTGTGGGCTCTTTTCAGATCAGGGCGCGAAGGAACCCTCGTAACTTTAGATTGTAAGTCGTTCTTTAATGTTATCATCAGTCATTCATTTAAATAATATATAGAAAAAAACGATATTTGACGATTCAAAAGTGTTGTAACAGGCCTACTTGAATAAAGATATTTTGACTTTGAGTTTGACATATATATAATATATCAAAAGGAAAATATACCCCGATTTTGATAGCGCGTAATACGTAACCATCACTTGCCATCAAGTGAGATCGTAGTTGTACTAACTAACAATATAAAAAATACATTTTCTCTTTAAAATGTACCAACTTACTCCATGAGGCTACCAATTCTTAGACGAACCGGTCCTGATTTTAAACACAATTCATTTGCTAAGACAGAAAATTTTGACACCACAGCACCCACACAAATAAGTTCATTCGATGATATTAAATGTATTCGAGCTGCATAAGGATAGTCTTCAAGCTTTACCACATTACAGTCTATATCAGTAACAGTGTTAAATAACCCAGAATGGAAACCTCTATAATGAATAACTAAATTGTTTATAACTAAAGCAGACGTCACAGCGAATATAGCCACGAGCAATACAATGGCGCCTACTTTACTCCTATCCGAACGGTCGTCCCAAGGTATGTTAATAAAATTATATTTAAATTCATATTCTTCCGTATCAATAACATTTTCTATAATTCTATTGCTTTCCAAATTTTCAATTTCCATTTACGAACCAATTTATTAGAAGTAATTTAAATTTGTGTGACAAAATCAGGAAGAAGTAAACTAATCCTTGTATTCCTATATCTAATCATGTAAAATCCAGTAGGCTTACACTTATATATGATCATTGTAAAGTTAGCTACGTGTGTAAAAAAATTGTCTTAGTTTATTGCTATTGCAATTCAGGATAAAACAATGTATTTTACTAATATTTTCGCGTAAATAATGAATAAAACTTTATATATTAAATTGTAAAATGCGTTTCTACTAGTATGTCTGTATTATTTCCCTAACTTAAATTTTAATTGCACCTACACACAGTCCTTTTTTCGGGGAAATTTCAAATTGTAGTGCAATGTAAGCAGTTTTAAAAATTATTTTAATTTTTTCTGGAAATTGGTAGCTTACCTGTCATCTTTCTCAATATCAAGCTCTTCGTATTTTTTTGGTGTTCAAAAATATCGTCGTAATTTTTTTGTACTTTCAAAGTGCATAATAAGTTTACGTAATTTATGATTATGAGTAATAAATTTTAATTTGCCCTCGCAATTGAAGGTTTATTTTTAATCAACCAAAACTTTTTCCGAAAATATTATGCTCATTCACTTTAACAGCATCAGTGGTAGAGATGGCGGACGCAGAAGCACTGGAGAATAGTCGTAATGCTCTATCTCTAGTTAGAGAGCACTATGATCGAAGTGGAATACAGGCCTACTGTACAATTGTGAGACAGTACCGTAGCTAAAAGCAGCATTATCATCGCGTCATGAAGGACCGTGGATGGAATCCACATCCGGTTAATTCTAAAAATCGGGGATCTTCTAGACGTAGATGTTTTTTTAATTTTATTTATCCCTTTAGTAGAAAAGGCAAATATTTTTGATGATACAGCTCTGTCAGTCAGTTTGAAGCATAAACTCTGTTATACACATTTGAACTTAGTTGACACTTGACATATGACAAGTGACAATTAACAACTGTGTAATTTGTATATACTTGGAGTAATTTTTTCCAAATCAATTTAATGAATTATTACAACTTTACATTTATATAGTCATGCTATAAACGAGACTTAAGGCCGAAACAATGCCTGCTGTTATTTTACTGGATGTTTCCCTATCGATGTCGAGACCAGTTCCAACGACTGATACCACAGAAAGTCACACTCGGTCTACAATAGCAGCAGCCGCAATAAACACCTTTTTGGATTACCTATGTATCCATGCAAAGTTGGAATATGTCGCATTAGTTACTTTTTCTTCCGTATATGAAGGTAAGTGATTCTTATGAAAATCCTCCTCTAAGAAACTTCGGATGCCAGTCTTATGAAGAAATTAGCCATTTGAAAAATATTTTTAATTTCAGATATTTGACCACAGAGTGTTAGCTACAATGATCTTTAAAACTGTGTTAGTCTAAACTACTAGTATAAAGAGGAAACATTTGTGTTTTTGTATGTATTAAGCTTGTATGTATGTTTTGAAACATTTTTACACAAAAATTACTAAACCAATTTAAAAAATTCTTGCATTACCGCCTTGAAATCATGAATTATTCAATACCTGTAAAGTATTTTTAAATTTTCTTAAGTTGGACATTCTATGTAAATTATGTTTTGAATTACAAATGTAATAGTTAGATATATATTTGTTGAAAAGTAAAATCATTATATTAATTAGATTTTGTATGTTAATCTGTATGTAATAATCTCAAATGAAGGACTTGGTAGACTTTCTACTGCCACGAGATTGGTATCTTAGCAGGTGAAACTGCTGGTGGTATTGGTTGTTTATAAGAAATTCGATAAATTCGGAGTCGGTTTAATTTCAATTAATTAGAATAACTATAAAAGTACAATTAAAATGATAAGTATAATAACATTAAAATTGGATTTAAAAATTTTGTCGTGAAGTGACCAACAATTATTTAATCAATTAAATATAATGATTTACAATGTTTTAGTGGCTGTGCCATTTACTCGTGAATATGACAACATAAGAGTCAAACTACCACTATTAGAAGAAGGTGACAAAACTTGTATTGAAACAGCACTTCATGGAGTAAATCAACTTGTTCTGAATGAATGGGGTTACCAAACACCAGTTCAAATTATTCTGGTATGCTCTGTTATCAAACTGATAATTTTACATGTATCAGAAACACCAATAGTATTATTTAAATAACATTAATAATACATTAAATCTTCTTAAATCATTCTTTTACTAGTTAGTGGTGTAACAATTAATGCAATTTTGAAAATATTATTTCAGGCCCCACACTTAATCTATCCTATATTTAGGGGATGAAATTCAATAAGATGACAAAACTGTAGTATTATTAAACAAATTTACCTAAAAATAATTTTAATTTAGAATCCCTGAAAACCTTTCTCATTGTATTATGTTACTTAACATAATTCAACTAAGCATGTTATTTAGCAAACTATTTGAAACTTTTTTTCAAAAATACCAAAGAAAATTCAACAGCTATTGTATGCTTTATTACTATATACTATCTTATATATTACGTAGTTTGTTTTTGCACATAATTAACTTTAACAAATAACTGTAACAAATAATAACAAGCAAGCTTCTTTCTGCAATATTTTCTCTTCTATATAGTGTGTTGTTCTATCCTTGCAGTCCCTCATACTTGACAAATCACTTAAATTTCATTCATAATAGCGGGCATAGAATGGTACTAAGGTCTCCATACAGTCTAAAATTGACAACTCCTATGCACCACACAAAGTTTTTTCAAGATTCACGGTTTAAGCAACACGCTTTTGGAATGCTCTTCCAATTGAAATTCAATGTTTTCCCACATTAGATACTTTCAAAGAATTAGTTAAAAATCATTATCTTTCCCTTTAGTTTATTTCCCACACAATGACGACGCCACATATATGTATGTTCTTATTAGATTATCTTTTATATATTTCTGTTTTTTATTTCTATATATATTTATGATCTATGTACTCTATTTTCAGACATATTTATGAATGTTTGTAGTGTATTTATTATTCTCACCACCTACCTTTCAACTCTTAACTAAGTCTCCTTCCTAATGTATAATTAATTTGTGTGGTGTACAATTTATACTTTATAAATAAAAACATAAACCTTAGGACAATAACATTTTTTTCTTATTTTATAAATCAAAAATATTATTTATCTATTTCTTTAGTTGTTGCTAGAAAAATGTTAGAAGAATACATAAATGCAACCTAATATGGTTTCAAATATACAGAAATGATAGATAGATAGAATAGAACATTCTTTGAAGCACAACACAAACATGAAACAAGTAATACAGAAAGAAATTTAAATGAACAATATAAATAGGCAACCTTATTGCTTCTTAGTTATTTCTACCAAGCAACCTTGGAGATGGGAAATGTAAAATATGAGGTAAAAGGGTAGATATTATATACATACAATACATATATGATAGGAAGTGATAAGTCACTTAAACTCTACTTAAAAATAACTGAATATTTTTCTAAAATTATATTTCTCAATAGCTAACAGATGGTAGTTGTGGAGTAGGCGCTATTGGAAGGACTCGAATAATACAAGCTCTTCCATTACCACCCACCTATCCTGCAAAGATACATATTTTACCAGTGGTTTCACCTCATGATGCCTGCTTGCAACAGGGTAATTCAAAACCATTTATAATTTTATCTTATAGTTGATGCTGCATGAGTAGCAATTTATTGATTAATTTATGAATAAGTGAGAGTTTTAAAAAATTAATACATAAAATACTTAAAATAAGATCAATTACAGATTACACAAATTACTATATAATATTTCAAATAACCGAGCAGAGATTAAGAAATGGGAATATAGAAACATTAAAAAGCAAAAACTGAGATATTCCCTTTACACTTATCAAAATTTAGTGTGAGTTATGTATATGAGAGTGGGTATGTGGGTCTGAGTAAGTGTATTTGTGAGTTCTTTTCTAATACTTTGCGAATGCAACATGTTTTAATATTTTCAATTACAAGGAAATTACTCTTTTGTGCTCTTGTTTAAAATTGTTATACTTGATTGTCAATTTTATGAGATAACTAAGTCATATTTTTGCTATTAAAGTTTAAGACAATGAATACATTTAGTGTAATTTATTTAAACATCATTAGAAAAACTTTAACCACAGGTAATAATTGCCATGCTACCAAAACAGTCATAACTGCTTGGATCTTTTTTATACAATTTCGACAAGTTTACAATTTAAAAGTAATGGAATATTCCTATTTTTAAGTGTTATATTAAGATATTTTTTTTAGCTATGCCACTTTACCAAAAGATTGTTGACTTTGCCAGCACACCAAACAATGCAAATAGTAATATTAATAAAGGTGCTATTTACTGTCCAGATCAACTTACTGTGTCTGGAGTAAGTAATATTTTTTACTTATTAAATTCTTACTATTAAGTCACACTCTCCATATATATATTTATGTTCAAATTTTCAATGTTAAATTAAATACTTTTTTTATTAAGCTTTATTATATTATTGTTAGTGGGGTGACTCTTGTGTTAAATCTGACAAGCATACTAATGTCTAAATATTTATTTGTATTTAAAAATCCTAAAAAAAGTCTAATACTAGTAATATTTTTTTATAAAATCATCAATTATTCGTTGACTAACGGCTGTAAAGCTTGTTTGATCGGCTAATGCTCGTATAAGCTAAGTTATCGTTCGGATAATCGAAGATTGTTTAACCGAGGAACTACTGTAATATTATCTTTTTCTTAGGTAGTCGCAGCAATGACACGTCTTTGTGAACAGCATTACCAAGAATTCTGGTGTACATTGAAATGTGGACAACTTGAAACGAGGGTACAGCTGTTTCCGGCACCACAACCAGCTACCCTCGAGGGGGTACCAGTAAGCCTTACTCTGTCCAACCAGCTGCATGTCATTGGATTTATAACACAACAGGATTTAGGTATATTACCTTTACCATCTTTTAAGTATAACACCACCCATTAAAACCTTAATTTTTTTCTAAAAATATACTTACAACTTGAAATTAGTTAAAATGGTTCCTTTCGCGTTGTAGACACTAACTAAAAAAGCCCTATTTTCTCTTGGCAATAGAAACTACCCATGAACACAAAATATTTATATACAAACTTTTTTGAAATTTATCTCAGAATATATCATCAGAATGTACACGCTGAGTACGAATGAATTCCCCATATGCCAACGGACCTGGACTATGCGGGTGACACCACTGTGCAAAACAACTTTATATGTCAATATAATACCATTCACTATCACTTTAAAATTTGTCTAAAACAATTCTTGTGTATGACCTCAAATTTCTTAAAATGACTTCTTTCGCTATGTCGGCGCTGACTAAGAATGGATTTTTCCCATTCTCCCACGACAATGGGAATTAAGCGGGCGATGCCCGCGATGCGCTATACATAATACAGTCCACTGTTAATACCATTTATCTAAAACTAATATAATAGACATGAAATTTAGCTAAGTCCCTCTCTCCGCGAAGTAGACGCTGAGTGAGACTGGATTCTCCCATATTCTCACGTAATAGGTATATAAGCGACACCCGTGGAAACAGCTATATTAATAGATTATACTTTCTTACATTAGGTACTCCGATAGCAATAAGCAAGCATCTTGTGATACCACAAGCCCAAATGGGAAATAATAATACCCCTCGTGAAAACTACGGTTCGAAGACTCCAACAAAGGTATGGAAACAACACTAAAGTATTTTTTTAAATAGCAATTTTCATAGCAGCAGCGCTGTTTAAATGCTTATATGCTATTATATGTCCATAAAAATATTCGCTCAGTAAGAAAAGGAATCCCAGTGTATATTATACATTGTTTAATTTGCCCATAAATATATGATCTTAGCTTAGCTATATAGTGAGAGAAAGCATCGCAATATATATATTTACCTTTGACTTAACATCGTAAGACGAACGTACCATCTCATAAAAACGTAAACTTTCCATTTCCTTAGGAAGGTAGTAGCAGTGAAGGAACATCAACAGAAGAAGATACGTCTGATCCGAGCAAAGTACCCAATTTTTGTGTACTTTTACACGGAGCTCTTAAGGTAATTTAACACTGTTGATACATAAATAAAATAGTTCATCTAAAATATAATATATATGTCGGAGGGCAGATTTGTGTGGAACGCTGGCGCCATCTATCGGCGTGGACAGAGTCAATGGTGGCAGTCCGGCTGGAGTCACTCGGCAGTTATCGAGTGGCGGTCGGCCGGAGTGGTCGAATATTGAAACTGTCGCGTTCCTAGCTATTAGTGTTAATGAGTTTGTGTAAATTGATATCGGGAACATTATGTTATTGAACATTATAATCCGAGTTAATTATTAAGGTTTGATTGCACCAACATTACCCATGAACGCCCACAGAATAAGAAATTTAAATAATGGAACCAATTCATAACGATGTCGGCGGAGAACCCTACGCCTCTGTGCTTTATGCTTCTCCGTTCTTTGTTATTCTCCGACATATATATACACACAACAATTAAAATATATGTAATTTATAAAAATCTTGTGTCACAGTTTAAGTCTTTATACCCTTCAGTAAGTGTAAGAATATGTTTATAACTAAATTTTACACCCCTGAATGTTAAGGGTGGTTCACCCCAAAATTTTTTTTATTGTTTTTTGGTTATTTATTTATGTTGTAGATTTAAAAAGTACATACAACCCAAAATTTTCACCCTTCTATCACCAACACCTATTTTTTAATAGCGATAATAGTTATTATACAGCAAAGCAGCGTTTGCTGGGTCAGCTAGTATGTATATAATTATGATGGCGAATAATATATAAATAAGTAAGCTTCTTTCATTCCACACAAATTCCCCATTCTAATATACACAGTACTTATTGTAAAAACTTTACAAAAAATAGTTACAAATAATTCGTTTATATTAGTTAATTATTAGTTCGAGTAACACGTCAAATCTCCTCTTGGGCTACCTAATTATTTAAAAAAAAAATCCCTGTAAGTGAGGGGTCCTGTACCCCGCAGTGGCACCTTAGAGAAAAAGAAAGAGAGAACACTTTTATTTATTGTACACTACAAAACTAACATAAAAAATTAAATACAAAAAAGATCAGTACATCAAGGCGGCCTTTTCGCTATTTAGCGACCACTTCCAGGCAATGTTTTTGGTTTGAGAAAGATAAAACGGTGAGAAAATACATGTAATTTATGTAATAAATATAAATACATAAGGGATGTAAATATATAGATATATATATATATATAAACATACGTAGTCGTCCTATTTGGATAGAGACAGGTAATATATTTTGACCTCTCTTAAAAATTGTCAAGAATTTAGCTACTGTTACTGTTCCAAATGTTAATTGCACGAACGACAAAAGAGTGTCCATAAAATTATTTTGAGTGTGCTATATTTAATTTGAAATTTTGAGATAGTTTAATGGATCTCAAATCCGACGACTGAAATTCAAAATTATCTTTTAAAAGGGTGCCCTAAGGTTAAGTAGTACACAGTACAAAACAGAAAGTATATTTAGATTCCGGCGAAGACGTATGGAGTTTTTGCTTTTTGCGAAAATGTGTGCAGTGATATTTGCGTAAATCGAATGGATAGATTTTGAATCCACTCAGGGTTATTTCATTTATCCGTGGTCAGATTAGAATAGCTCACATCTGCATAATCAAGGATAGAAAGAAGAGAAATTGTGCTAGCGTAATTTTAATGGGTACTGCATTACACCATTGCCAACGACGCAAAGAACACAATGTTGCGAATGATTTTCTCACTTCCTTAATTTGCTTTGTCCAAGAAAGTGTTGAATCTAGATATAACCTAAGACTTTTTACTGTATCTTTAATAGCTCGCTACATACCTTACCTTACTAGAAGAAGTGTCATAGACGTTTTGTGGCTGTTTTCAATTTGAATTTTTATGTTGTTTAGGTGGAGGGTATGGCTGCAATTGTCCAGCTAGGTACCGATTGGTGGGGTACAATCTCAAATTGGTGTGAAATATCGAGGGCTCGTAGGTCGTGTCTGTTACTGAGTGTTCTAAGACCTGGTGCTTCTGCAGCCCCTTGGCTTGGACCGTTGGACCAACTCGGTCCTGCTGACGACTCTAGTACACCTGGTAAGTCGTTCAAGATCAAAATACAGTCCACATTTGAACGAAACTGAAAGAACTCTACTTAGAATATGTTAGTTATATAAAGATTAGGTTGTATTATACGATTCATTTTAACAAAGGAAAGAAAGACAAACAGAATATTTAATAACTAAAAAAACTTGTTACTTAGTAAAAATTATTATTATATAACTATTGCTTATTATTTTATTTTTTACAAAAAAAAACTTATTACTTGGTATCAATTAAGAAATAGTGTGATAAGAAAACGTTGTGGTATAAAAGAAGGCGTAGTGACTAAAATTGAGAAAGGTATGCTTAGATGGTTTGGGCATGTAAAGAGAATGAATGAAAGGAGACTGACAAAAATGATTTATGAGTCAAGAGTGAATGCGAAAGTTTGAAGAGGAAGACCAAGGCGAACGTTCCTGGACCAAATCCAGGACATTTTAAATAACGGTCAGGTTAAGAGTACTCTAAACCGTCGAACTTGTATGAAACGTTTAACGAGAATGAAAGAAGCAAGGAGAAGGAGATATGCAAGGATCGTGGCAAATGGAAGGATGTTGTCTCTGCCTACCCCTATGGGAATGAGGCGTGATGCTATGTATGTATGTATGCAATATTAAATGTTTCACAAAAAAAATTAACTTGTCTGAACCTGCAAAGACATGAATTAATATTGAATTGTGGAATTCAATTATGAAATTAAGTTGGAATAATTGAGAGGATACAATATGTAATAGTTTGTGAAAAACAGTTTGAGAATAATAGTACTTTTAATCTACTTTTTACAAAAATACTTTTAATGTCCAATACGTTTTGCAATTATTTAAAATTTGCCATAATGTGGATTATTAATACGTAGTAAAGATTTACTTTGCATTCCCTTGTACGGTCAGTGTTAGGGTATGTCGAAAAATTCGTTAAATCTAAATATCCTTAAATTGAAACTGGTTATATTAACATTACACTGTATTCTTTATTCAAGTATGGTTAAAAAGCTCCTGTAAATAGTCATTATTTTGTCAGTTAATAAAGGAAATACTATCTTTGTAAGATTAATTCTTTACATTTTTTCAAATCCTACAATTCACACTCTTCCTAAATATCTTTTTCGAATTTTCAAATATTAATTCTTTAATTAAGTTTACCTTGCAAAATATTTTACAGCGCAATCTATTAAAAGCTTGCATAAAATATATAAAGATTAAAAAATTTTCATGCTAGATTGCGGAGAAATTGACTTTAATAATTTCATATATTACTTGTTTTTATTGCTGCCAGGTTAGCGTTTAACTGCGATCACACCAGTGATAACAGTACGGTCAGATCGTAAGAGATAATATGAAAACCTCGAATCAAATCAAATAAAAGATAAATATGTTAACAAAAATATCGAAATGATTAATTATAAAAATTCAAAACGCTGACAATTGTGTACTCTAAAAAGTAATTAACGTTGTGCCTTCACTCTTACCCGGGTAATGTCGGCGTCTTATCCATTCTCAGTGATTTATTTTTAATTTAACATATAAATTATATCTAGAGAGAGAAATAAAGAGTTTTACTATTGCAGCGGACGCGTTTCCAATACGTTCATGGCGGTCATACAGTGTTGGTGGATCCAACTGCGCATGGTCACGACCCCATGCTTTGCTTGCGGACGTACAAAAAGTACTGCGACACGCTAGGAAACTACCAGAGAAAACACAACATCTATACAAGGTAAGAATTAATTTGGTCAGATATACAGATATGCTTTCCTAAGAGGTCTAATGCGTACTCGTTTTTAATATTTCGTTTCCTTTTAATATTTTGGTATTTACTAGATATATTGGTAGCCCAGCAACTTTCTCTTTGTTTAATACCAAGACGTTGTCTGAACGAATATTATAAAAAGGAAATATTTGAAATTTGTACGTATGTATGAATATACGTATTACCTATTATATACTATATTCACACAAAACAAAATATTACACAATAAACAAACAAATGTATACATATAATCACATCTATGCATATACTAGCTGAACCAGCAAACGTTGTTTTGTCATATATGCCAGTTTCCCATAAATAGCACGTTATTTACTACTAGTTTAAAATAGGTTTAGCGGCAACGTATTTTTTTTTTGCAGGAGCTTAACCGACTTCGCAAAGCGGCTATTACTCTTGGATTCACAGAACTCCTGACATGTGTAGGAACAGCACTGGACCGTGAATGTAGCGTGTTGCCTGCGTCGTCGCCACCAGAGTGCGCCTTGCAACTAGCTCACGCTGCTGCCGCTCTCAGAGATCTAAGGACAGCTCTAGACATTAAGCACACATTGCAACCTCTAGGAACTAATTTCACTGTATCTTCAATGTCTCATTAAAATATTGCTTACACGTATTTTTATTTTATTTTAAACGACAACTAGAAAAAACTAACATTTCATTTGGGTGGACCACGGTTGTTGAATATATATTTAAGAACATTATTTACGGGTACATATCCCGGTTTTATGAGTATTTTGTATAATTTGTCAAACGATCAACAGCAGTCTTGTCCTGACTTATAATCGTGGTATGCAAATATTTTTAAACCAAAGCTTTTGGTAAATAGCAATTGTTACTAAAAATCTAATATGAATACGGGTCTTTCAGAAGACTCCTTAGCCTGCAGACAAGATCACATTAAAAAAAATACAGACAAATTGAAAACCTCCTCCTTTTTTTGAGTCGGTTAAAAAGAGCATTTCATCTTTTATCCGATGACATGAATCCTAATCATAAACTCCAATCCCGGTCCAAAAACAAACTAATACATCCAGTTTTCCATACTAAAATTTACAAAAATTCATTCACAGTCCAAGTTATGAATTTATGGAATTCTGTACCAGACAATACGTCGCTCACAGTCATTAGCAATCTTTAAAAAAATCGCTCAAAGAGTTCTAATTAACTGAAAACTGCTGTGAGTAACACATTTATATCTTTTCCTTTTCTTTATATTGTATATTTTCTTATTTCATATCTTTTGTGTATATATTTTCACTATATATCTATATGTAGATATTTCATTACCAAGCATGTTAGTAATAAAAAAAATATATTTTTATCTATTATAATTAAGTTTCTGGCGCTGTTCTGCCCTATTATTTATTTTAGTCTGCTTCTTAAAATAATAAGGTTGTCTGGAAGAGATTGCCTGTAATAAGACCGCCTTTGCACGCTTTAATTATAGTAATAAGTATCTTAGTTTATGTCTTTTTATTTTTATCTTGTGTGCAATAAAGTGTTCTCTCCCTCTAACACACACACATTTTAACGCCGGTAAAACGCTTAAAAAATGTATGAGAATGACGTTTCATTTCGATATGTCAAGTTATTGTACTTAGAATGTCATCTTTACAGGGGGGTGGGGGGCGCTTAGCATGATTCGTTTATTGTTGAAGATATACATTATACACAATGATACATATTGGAATTATGTAACAGCAAAGTAAATGTTCTGAAGTTCGAATAAAATCGAAGACAATTTATACAGTCGACTCGTTACATGTCAATAATAATTTTTCCATATGATTTAAATAAACTTGTATCCAAAGCTACTAGACAAGTAAAAAAGTTGTATTATTGTAAGAAACAGCTGTCATATTTATATTGCTTTATAGTTTTTGTTTACAAAATGTATCAATAAGTACGTTTTGTGTACCACCTGCAGTTATTCATGTATAAAAACGTTGAAAATATATATTAGTCCAGTTCAATCATGAAAAAAGTTAGTCATTTTGAATTATAACGTCAGGTGTCAATAACTGACGTTATTATAAAAGCTAAGATGTATATAAAATTAGTCTCTATAGTTTTGGCGTCGATTTCGCCCTTTCTATTTAGTTTCCATGGAGATTTTGTTTTTGATGACTCAGAAGCTATTGTTAAAAACAAGGATATTGTCTCTGAGTTTTGGTTGGACAGTTTTAAAAATGATTTTTGGGGTACAAGCATTACAAGTAACCACAGTCATAAATCTTATCGACCGCTCACGATTTTATCTTTTAGGTAGGTATCAGTTACAATTTTTAAAGAGAAATTCAAAACAAATATATTTTTAAGTATCTATCTATCTTAGAATGCAATATTACTGTTATGAAGTGGTTTTAATCGTTTTAAATTATTGATCTATTCAACTAACGGTTGGTGTTTTTACCAAATGATTTGGATAACAAAATCAGTAATTAAATCTCCTTACACAATATTGTAAGTATTCAATAAAAAAATTTCTTTGTCTTATACTAATTTCATAATAAAAGTGAAATAAATACATAGTAGCCTATTAACATCCCAGATTGGAATATATGATCATTTCAAAAGTTACTAAGAGATCTAACTTGTTGTAACTCTGTTGTCATTGGACTATTATATCCTATATCTACTATCAAATGTTCAAAAAATAAATTAATATCTAGTATTATCTGACTGTAAATTGATAGTATATCTTTTCAGGTTAAATTATTTACTAAGTGGCAAAACTCTATTAGCAAGTCATTTTAAAATTACCAATTTATTATGCCATGTGGTATGTTGTATATTAGTATGGAGCACTTACAACTGTATATGGATAAAAATAAACATGAATAAGAAAAAAAAAAAGTCTTTAGAGATTCCCTTTTTATCAACTTTATTATTTAGTGTACACCCTGTACATGTGGAAGCAGTTTCTGGTATTGTGGGACGAGCAGATCTATTAGCTGCCTTAACATTCCTTTTATCATTCCTCTTATACAATAAAGCAATGAATAGCAGTAGTATATTAAATATTTATTTAGTTATGAGTGTAACATTTGCAGGAATGTCAATGCTTTTTAAAGAATATGGTATAACAGTTTTGGTGAGTACTATTTAAAAACAATCTGTAAAAATAATAGAATTAGAGGGTAACTTTAAAGTGATAGATTTTAACTAAATGCATATGAAGATATATATACTATTGTTTCCTAATCTTGTTTATGTCTGATATAGTCCAACCATATTTTCACGGGACTTTGCTAATGTTGAGCTGATGTTATAGGGAGTAATTGAGAATGTTAGGCAAGTTCATTTTGCTTGATTATCATCTCACCTGGTGGTAAGTGATGACACAGTCTAATATGAAGGTGCTAATCTGATTTGAGGTAAGTTACCTCTTGTAATTTCCAAACAGCATTATACCAGAATACAAATATTTTTGATGGTCAGTCTAGTAACTAGCTGGAACTGAAGCTTCCCAATAAACCAAGTCGGATGAATTAGAAAATTAAAATTCCTAAGTTTGACCTAACAGGACTACAGCTGAGGACTATAGCTAGCAAAAAGATTATTCAGACCACTCTTCTGAGGTCATCAATATTTTATTAACATTTTTGTAATATTTCAGGGAGTGTGTTGTGCATACAATGTAATTTACAATTTAAGGATAAGATCTCAGGAAAGACTGAAAGATAGAAATTTATTAAAAATATTTCATTTAAGCGTAAGAACTATTTGTAGATTATTTATTATCCTTCTGTTCACTGTGATATTTGTTTACGCAAGATGGTCTTTAATGGGTGGGACAAAACCAGAGTTTAAACCTACTGACAATCCAGCTGCATTCAGCAATAACTTATTAAGTAAGGTATGTTAAAATTACACTCACTATATCTGTCTTACAAAGAGTATTTATTGTTGAACCCTATGTATAAGCTTGCATTTTTGACATTTATCAACCTAGGTCATTGTTATTTTTGAAATCATATAGCTATAAACAACTCCTTAAAATCTATATTATTTGTTCAAAAATTATAAAATAGCTCTAAAAACCTTTTACATCATTAGTATAAAAAGAACTGCAGTAATTAAAAAGCTCTCTTTGTTATACTATCGACGCAACTAGGACTACTTCTATTAGATATGCTTGACCTTACATACAAACTGTGGATATATTATAACTTATAATATAATATATAATATTTCCCTATCACAATGTTAGTCACTCTACTCCTCCAAAACGGCTTTACCGATTTGTACCAAATTTTATATGCGTATTCAGTAGGTCTGAGAATCGGCTATCTATTTCTCTTTTACCTTTCTCTTCTCTTTCACCTTTCCCGTATTTTTTAATGGCGATAAAAGTAGTTATATGGCAAAACAACATTTGCTGGGTCAGCTAGTAGCTGGTATAAAAATTGTTTCAGATTGCAACAAACAATTATATCACATACTTTTTAAATGTATTACTACTTATTTGGTCCCATTGGTTATGTTATAGTTGGTCCATGGGATGTATACCACTTGTAAATCTGTAATTGTGATGATTATATCACACCATTTATCAACCTAGGTCATTGTTTTTTTGAAATAATATAGCTATTAAATACTACTTAAAAACCTTTATATCATTAGTACCAAAAGAACTACAGTAATAAAAAAGTTGTCTTTGGTATAGGTATACATACATACATACATACATAGCATCACGCCTCATTCCCATAGGGGTAGGCAGAGACAACATCCTTCCACTTGCCACGATCCTTGCATATCTCCTTCGCTTCTTTCATTCTCATTAAACCTTTCATACAAGTTCGTCGGTTTAGAGTACTCTTGACCTGGCCGTTATTTAAAATGTCCTGGATTTGGTCCAGGAACGTTCGCCTTGGTCTTCCCCTTCCAACTTTCGCATTCACTCTTGACTCATAAATCCTTTTTGTCAGTCTCCTTTCATTCATTCTCTCTACATGCCCAAACCATCTAAGCATACCTTTCTCAATTTTAGTCACTACGTCTTCTTTTATACCACAACGTTCTCTTATCACACTATTTCTTACTCTGTCACTCAGTTTTAATCCACTCATGCTTCTCAACGCTCTCATCTCTACCGCATTTATTTTACTTTTGTGATTCTTCTGCCATACCCAACTTTCACTACCATACATAAGTGTTGGCACCAACACTCCAGCATGCACTGCCAGTCTAGCCCTTTGAGACACCATCTGGCTATTCATAAAAGCATGCAGAGCACCATTTACCATATTCCCTGCATTCACTCTCCTTTCGATATCACTTTCACATGTTCCATCTTTTGTAAATTTAGATCCCAAGTATACAAATTCTTTCACCTCTTCCACTTGTTCCCCATCTATCAAAATATTGCCATTCATCATAGATTCATCTCGTTCAAAAAGCATAACTTTCGTTTTGTTTACATTCACTTTCATTCCTTTCCCTTTCAAAGCTTCATTCATAATATTTAGCATCTCCTGAAGCTCGTTAGCGGATGACGCAAGTATTACTTGATCATCAGCGTAGAGTAAACATTTGATGAGTAATTCATTCATTCTTAACCCATACATACTTTCTTTTAAATCTGTCAAACATTTATCCATGAATAGGTTGAACAGCCATGGTGACGCAACACATCCCTGTCGAACACCTCTTTCGACAGGAAACCACTCCGTGTACGCTCCGTTTATTCTGACACAGGCACTAGAACCCTCATAGAGAGACTTCAATGCTTGGATCAGACAACCGCTCACCCCATACGTAGATAACGTTGACCACAGCTCATTCCTCACCACTCGATCATAGGCCTTTTCTAAATCTACGAACGCGCAATAAACTTTTTGGTATACCATCTTACAAAATTAGGATTACTTCTATTAGAAATACTCTTTATACATAGGGACTGTGGATATATTATAACTTATAATAGATGATATAAAAATTGTTTCAGATTGCAACATACAATTATATATACCTTTTAAATGTTTTACTACTTATCTGGCCACATTGGTTATGCTATGATTGGTCCATGGGATGTGTACCACTTGTAAATCATGTACTGGACTTTAGATTAATATTTGTATTAATACTCTACATTTACTTTTTTCTATTTATTATATTGTTGTATAGAAGAAAGTACAGTGCATCAAGTAAAAGGTAATTATATTATTTGCTTAATTATAATTAAATATATATGGAACATTCCATTCAAATTTCCTAATAATAATTTGTGACCACTTCGTTAGCGAAATAGTTTTTCGATTTCTGGCATTATCTAATTTTTCCGAGTCTGGACTTGTTTGGTCTGGTTTATCTGAGCTTCCGTCGTGGCTAGGTACAATGTGGTATGGAAACCATAATATGTAAATTATTACTTTCCAGGTTATCTTAGACTTTATTATCACTTATCATCCAGTGAAGTCACAGTAGCATTAACATGTCAACAATAAAAATATCCCATATATTTCCTTATACTTATTGGCTCTGAAAGCCTTCTCAAAAGCAGCACATAGTAGCAGTTTCTGAGATAGGTAGTTTGTATAAAGAGCTAAGTATACAATCCTATCATTGGAGGACAGTGTTTCAAAGATAAATTCTTTATCGCTGTACTACCTTTTCTATGAATGAAATGTTATTTAAGTATCATGTTTTTTTTATGAGATGACAAATCTCGCATTTACAAAAACGTCAAAATGTCGAAAATGAGTTTGTTTGTCAAAAGTAATATAAAGAGGAACTTTCCCGTTTTTATATGTATGTGTTTGTTAAATTTTCACGCAAAAACTACTGGACCGATTTCAAAAATTTTTTCGCCGACTTTCTCAAATAAATAAGGATCACTAAAAAAATGCATTAATGTAACCCATGCTGTGAAACAAAAAATCTGTGATCGCGTGCTCTGCGAAAACTATTAAAGATAGAACAAAAAATGTTCTACAATATTATAAAACGTATTAATATCTACGAAAAATTCCGCGATGCTATATACTTTATGTGTATATATATTTAATATATGTCCCAACCACTGTAGTTATGTCACTATAACTCCTTTTTTGCATTTTAAAAGCGCTGACATCAATCAAACCATATTATTCATACCTCTGTATTAGTCCTTATCCTATTAAATTATATTTTATTAAAAAACAGTTCAATACCTGTAAAATACTTTGTAAATTATTAATCCGGCATTAATACATTACATTAATACATACATACATACATTCTACGTAAATGATGTTACGAATATAAAAATGTATTAATTAGACATATATTAGTTGTAACATCTGTATATTGATTACATTATAGAGTGTAAGTGAAATAAATCTTTACTTATCTCTTAAACTTCTAAAAATAATACATTCA
Source organism: Elymnias hypermnestra (assembly GCA_015832385.1). Lineage (NCBI taxonomy): Eukaryota > Metazoa > Arthropoda > Insecta > Lepidoptera > Nymphalidae > Elymnias > Elymnias hypermnestra. The sequence continues at coordinate 2,542,618 of JACTOM010000043.1, forward strand.
TAATGCAACTTAAGTTCCACTGCCACGAGATCGGTATCTACGTGGGTAACTCCGCGGAGCATTGCTAGTTATATATATGTAGCGGGCCATTGTTTTGTTTAACGTGGTATTTATTTGTCAATTTTCAGAATCTTAACACTAAGTATCTCGTTGATCGTTATACCTTTCTTGCCAGCAGCAAATATTTTATATCCCGTGGGTTTTGTTATAGCTGAAAGGATCTTGTATATACCATCAATTGGATATTGTTTGCTCATTGGTATTGGTTTGGAAAAAATAATGTTTTATTTCAATCATAGAAAGCACAAGGTCAGTGTTACGTGGTCTGTTACTTACAATTATTATTATTTCCTTTTTTCGCACAAGCGAAGGGATAATCATTCTACAATAAAATGGCAAAATAAAAATTAGATACTTCTTATTTCTATTCGTTAAGATACTTAATTTTGCATTTCTTATTTTATTGACTACTAACTAGCGCCCGCCGACCGCTGTGCCTCTTCTTTTCAAATCTGATATATTCTAAGATATCCATTATAATGAAATTCTATTTAGGGCAGTTTTGATCTACATGAAATATACAACGTACTTAACGTATTTAATTGGAATAGGAATAATATCGTATTGTATAAAATAGCATGGTATATAACACATACTTTTTTAAATATATAATATTTTCAAAGATAAAAATGGTTACTGTAGGTTATCCTTTAGAAATAAATATATAACATCTCGGACTTTTCGATCCTTTTAAGATATTACAGTTCCGTAGCACATTTAGTAGATCTGACTCATAAGATTTATCTTTTGGGATTTTAGCGCACAAAATATGTTTGTTACGACATCACTGTACAAATCTTTAATTTTTCAGCTTTTCTGTACTACATAATATATATTTATAATACATGTAAACATTTATCTTGAATCCCTCTATCTGTCGTTGAATTCTGCTTATCAATACACAGAGTCGTTTAAAAGATATAAACGAACAAACAGCGGAAGCGACTTTATTTTCTACTATATAAAGATTATGAGCATATTGTGTAGTATTTAACATTTCCCACGCTATGCCCTTGGCGAAAGAAAGGTGATATTACATTATCTATATGTTATACATATAATATGTCGTATAAAATCCCAATCTGTATGCCTAGCGGTAGATCTTTGCAGTTATGGTGTTTACAAGGCACGACCGAAGCCACGCACCGGTCATTCACGAATTGTTATAGTTTGTCTAAAACTATTACCACTTAGGTCGTTCGTTATCTATCGAAATTAATAATTAGTGATGTAATCAGGTAGAATAACCCCTAATTTTTATAGTTGTGTTTGTAGATAATTATGGGGATTTACTTAAGCATTATAACAATTTACGCAATAAAATGTTATCAAAGGTCGTATTATTGGCAGAACGAGTATAAGCTTTTCACAAATGCGCTTAACGTTTGTCCTCTGAATGCAAAAGTGCACTACAATGTAGCTAAAGTAGCTGATGCTAAAAACCACACCAGTTGGGCTATAGAAGAGTATAAAGAAGCAATTAGGTGAGACAGACATACATGCACACGCTCCTACGCGATTTTTGTATATATTTCTTGCAAAATTCCAGTTCACTGTTTAAACTAATTAAGTTCAAAAGATTTCAATAAAGTAATATATAGGCCATTAACTTTCCAGTCGTTTTATACAATAGGAATGAATGTATATAAATAAAAATAAATTCGATAAAGCCACACAACACAGATATATGTGTAGAGAAATATATGTATAAGAATATTGTTATGCATCTGTGAACTTTGTAGTTAGTCTATGATTAGATCTGCAATAGACCCTGTCCCTACCCAACCGCAGCTTTCGGCGCGGGGGGGGGGGGACTACAATGGGGTGGTAACAATATTTGATATGTGATAATTAATTGAATTACCTGAATAATAACAACTCTATAACCGAAACAAAAGGACATTACAAATATTTTAATTATAATTCGTAAAGCATAACAATTTATGTTATGCTTTACGATGGAGTCTTAAATAAAAATGTAATAATACTTCAATAATTTTATGCTAAAGCTATTATTTGTGTTTGTAGGTGAAGTAAAATTATGTACACAAAAATGCCTTGCCACTAAAATATGGCAATAACTATAGCCAGTATGAATATTGGTCGAATTACAACCTATTTCTTATTTATGTAATTTAAAGTTCTATATTACTATTTAAATATTTATTTGGCTGTAGGTGTAGATTTTTTATTTTATTTCATGAAGTTTCATAATATTAATAATTACCAGATTACATCCAGGATACTATCAAGCAATGAACAATTTGGCAAATTTATTAAAAAGTGCAAAACAATATCCAGAGGCAGAAATATATTTAAGAAAAGCTGTCCATTACAAGTAAGTACCAAGTATTGAGGGCTATACCAAATACTGAGTGCTGAATGAACATATTTATTTATATTGTAGTCAGTTCCCCAGAACTGAAATAACGATTCTCTACTTCTGATGAGTAATCACACTATCTATATTTTTAAAGGTATTAAAAAACCAGTGACGTAACTATACCATCTGGGGCCCGGCAGTCTTTTGATGAGGTCTAGACAAAATTCTTTTGATAGGGTCCTAACGCAAAAATCGCCACGTACTTATTCTAATTTTAATATTACTACTTAAATAGTTATCTAACACTAATAATAATTTACTTTTAAAGAGCATGGGCTTATACATTTACATTAATTCACATTCACTCGACTATATACATCCCACTACTGGGCATAGGCCTCCTTTTTTAGGCGAGAGGGAATGAGCAATAGTCCCCACGCGAGCCTTCATCGAGAGACTTCACGTTCAGCTTCCATTCGATACCCTTTCGATGAAGGAACAACATCTAGAGGAAAGCTGGATTCATTTACAATGAAATAATTTAATTTCAATAAAGTATTGTATAAAAAAATTCGAGCTTTCTGTTCCGCAAAAGTGTTTATTACATAATCAGAGTTAAAGGATCGGGCCATAGAATTGTCAATAGGCAGAATAGCCAAGCCAGTACCTCTTTAGCCGGGGCCCTCTTGGGTCAAGGGTCGTGGCATTTTGCCAGCCCTGCCACCCTATAGTAACGCCATTGTAAGGAACTTATATTTTCATACTACATAGCAAAAATGACATCGTGGCGCAACAAAACTAAATATGTCAATAGTTGATTCAAATGTTTTTGTTTCATTTTCCATTGGCTCTGCTGTGAAATTGGTTGAATCGTCTAAGAATCCAAAATAGCCAATATTTTCTTGTGTCAAAACACACATTCTATTCGGCGATAATGATGTAGTGACACCACACCTTTACTATGTCATTGATTGAATCAAACATTTTGTTTAATTATCTATTGGTTCTGCAGTAAAATTAAGTTTTTGAATTGTTTCATTAATCTTCCAATGAATCCAAAATAGCCAATATTTTCTTTTGTCAAAACTCACATTCTATTCGGCGATAATGACGTAGTTACACCACAAATCTTTACTATGTCATTGATTGAATCAAATATTTTGTTTAATTGTCTATTGGCTCTCCAGTAAAATTAAGTTTTTGAACTGTTTCATTAATCTTCCAACGAATCCATAATAGCCTATATTTTCTTGTGCCAAAAACTTATATTCAAATGTACAGAACACTTAGCACTACAAAATGTCATTGGAGGTTGCGAACATTAAAAATAAATTCAAATCGTTCTCCTGTCAAACAACCTCTTTGTAATTGTATCACTCTACTTCCAAAGCAATGATGGTTTCCGCGAAGTCGAAATAGTAACCGCTTTATTTGAAATTAAGATACATTTACTCTTAGATCTCTTCTTAAACTGTAAATTGGTTTTCCAGGAAAGATTTCCCGGCGGCGTGGATGAATCTTGGAATAGTGCTGGCAAATACACGACGTTATGATGAATCTGAAAACGCTTATAAAACCGCGTTACGCTATAGAAGAAATTACCCTGACTGTTTTTACAATTTAGGAAATCTGGTAATTCTAATATTTTCCTCAGTAAATAAGTACAATATCACAGATGTCCTTCATTTATTCGAATAAGCTGATGAATGCGTGATAACAGCGTTACAAAAAGTGTGATCGGGTGAGGCGAACGGATGGTGAACATAATAAATTTAAATATTTGTAGGAAATCAATATATGTATGTAAACATATATCGTACATATAACCTTCTGATTAAGCACAACAAAAAAATCTAAAAAACGATGAAAGAATTTTTACAAAATAACATTGTTTGCTGAGAAATTTTGGGCAGTCCTATTCTCAGCCCCGGCATAGAATAGGACTGCCCCTAGCTCCCCGTGGGTGACGTAAAAATCGTGTAAGGGACATTCGCAGGTGAGTACTGGTACACCTCCAATCTAAATTTCGAGTTGTACTAGTTCTGACTGTGCGAGTTTCAGGAGGGCACACACCATATTACGCCCTCTTCCGATTGGTGGCGGATACTACCAAACGACAGCATTCCCAAAGAGGGTTGACGTCAGGCAGGCGGCCGGTCATAAAACATCAAGCCAAAACCATTACAGCATGTTAGGTACGAAAAAGANTCTGTTATTATAGAAGTATAGTATTCACAATAGAACCTTAATAATGTTCATTATAATTTAAATTTATTGTGGTTGAATTACAACCTCGAGGATAACACTAGTAGAAAACAGAAATTTTATGTTGTGTGTTGTTTGGTCCCTTATTTTATACCTTACTAATTATGTCCCCAAACAACACATTTTTAATTTTCACCCTCTTAAAACTGTATGCAGTTGTAGAATGTTGAAATTTAAAAAATGCTTGGATTTGAATCTTCTCATAAATTGTTATTAATATAAAATGTTTGGTGGTAAAAGAAGAACTACGGAGTGACACTAATTTCTATTGCAGTATTTGGAAATGAACAGAACAGAAAACGCGATGGAAAACTGGTACAAAGCAATAAATTTAAATTCAAAACATTTGTCTGCCTGGACTAATTTATTGGCTTTGTTGGATAACACAGGTAATGGTGCTGATACAAACCTAAACATATAATTTGTTACAAACATAACATTTCTATCTATATGATGTTTATTGAACTTGAACTTCATTTTAATTTATTTCTATTCAAAAAAATAGGTCAAATCGACATAGCTCTCCAAGTAATTCCAAAGGCTCTCACGGAATTGCCAAATAGCCCATCGATATACTTCGCAATTGCTAATATACACGGAAAGCACGACCAATACAATGAAGCAGAAAGATATTTTCTTAAAGCAATAAATTTATTTGAAGATCGTGTACAGGCCATACATTACGCTAATCTAGGTAAGTTTACCCCCTCCCCTTCTGTCTTAACTACAGACTAAATATACATAATCATGTGATTAGGTTCGTATATACTAATAACAAAGTTCACAGATTCATAACATTAAAGAAAACACCCATATAATGCAAACTCGATTAACCGGATTACTCAGTGTAGATAGTAATGACGACATAATTTTGTTGTAAATTTTTATACACGTGGCATAGACAGAGATGCATCTCTGCTACAATTTTCTGTTTTTCTCAGAATAATCATCTCATCACTCTCAGGATTTCTAAAAAATACGATTTCAATAAATTTAACTAAGTAGTTTTTATTACAGGTGTGTTATACCACCGCTGGAAAAAATATGCTCTAGCGAAGCAGATGTACCAAAAGGCACTTAATATTGACCCACATTTTTCAAGCGCAATCAAAAACCTTCATAACTTGAAAAAACTAAAAGTAAACTAATAAAATTTTCAATCACTTATCATTTGTACTTTTATTTGATAAAAAATACTATAACGTTTAAACCTTATATAGAAAATTTCTTATCTAAAAACCACGTATTTTCCACTCAGATGGATGTTTGAGTAGATTTGTTATCTATTAGATTATATTTTCAATATAATCCATCTCAATTATTTTCATGAAAATTTGGTTAGGAGTTCAATATATATATGTGTGGGATGTGGATTGGTGATTTGTGCCGTTTCTGAGCGATAATTTAGCGGAGTAAATAAAACACGTCTTTCGTCACTGGAGCGTTTTGACAACTACTTTTATTCGGTGTTGCTACTCAACAAATACAGTCGTAACAGATTAAGTAATACGTAAAACAAAATAAAATCTTTGATTGTCGATCTGCACCACACGGCCATCCTACTTACTCATCTGCCTCAGATGAGCTGGACTCAGGACCTGCCCATACCTTCATCAGGTCGGCTGAGGTGGTCGTGTTAATCGGGCCTTCACCGTGACCAATTTTACTNCAAAGTTCGCTTATCACACTATTTCTTACTTTGTCACTCAGTTTCAATCCACTCATAATCTATATATGCGTGTGTGTATATATATAAAGATATGTAGAAATAATAAGATTTACTTCAAAGTAGTACACACCCAATACGATATTACAATAAAATCTTACTTTGTAATGACAAACGTATATTCTTTAGTACCTTTTTTTTCTTATACGGGAAATAATCCATCATGGATACCGGGACGCCGCTGGCGTAAACATTCGATAAATTATAAGGCCGCCCGCCCTTCGCCAATACACGTCCAAATGTAAAAGGTCGCTAATACGCAGCCCACCTCCCAGGAGATATTCTTTAGCACACTAAATTAGGACGTGACGCAGCCATAGCAATAGAGTACAATGCCTGCCAATCTGCAGTGGAGCAGCGTTGTGGGGTTATGCTCTAAAAACCCTCTCTCATATGAAGGCCTGTGCCCAGCAGTGGGACGTTAATGGGCTGCTACTTACCTTACACTAAATTAACATTAATTAAACTCATGTAAGGATTTTGACAGGTCATTCACGGCTGTTGTTGGTTGGTGTCATGAGCGCCTTTTATTACATAGGAAAATTCCGCCAAAATAACATTAAAATCAATGAAATAGTACGGCTCGCGGACCACGCATATATTATGGCACCATACTTGAAATGACATTAATTATTTCAATTCTATTAATTCATAACAACGCTGTTGGATTATCAATAAATAAAACATACGCACGAACATGAATATCAAAAAAATACAAAATACTTCTTTGCAACAAATTAAAAAATACATTAACATACATTATTGACATACATTATTGACATAAATGCCACAGACCGATAACGGNTTTGCGTCTTCATAAACAGAGAAATAAAATAAAAAAAATCATTAGTATGAAATTGTCAATGTCAATGGTCTATATTAATCATTATCTGATATAATTTTAAAGCCGCGAAGTGTGTGTTAAACAATTTAAAATTTGTATAAATATAAATACGCTTCAATAAAAATATTATACATTTTAATAATATTTACAAATATGGAATTTACGCCAGCACTATCAGCTTTTCAAGGAGTAATAATATCTGCTGACAGTGTTTATAGTTTTTCTAAGATAAAAGAAAAAGGAGGTGAATACAGCCTAATATCATCTAATACGTCCGAAATAACTTTTACAATGTAAGGTAATTATGAACATTTGGTAATTTTCAGGAAATGAAGAACAACTGGAATATATCATCAATAATTTACTTAATTTTTTACAAAAAGAAAAATATATTATAGGCAACCGTATTTCTGAAGAAAATAATCAAGTATTACGCAAGTTCGCTTTTTATATTTGCATAAATTCAGATTTAACAATTCTTGAAGATTTAGTTGATTTGGATGGAATGGATTTTGTTATATGGACAATACCAACCATTACAAAATGCCTCATGTGTGAAATGTTTTGGAAGTTACATTTTGAGGCGTTTCTATATGAAATATTAGTTTTCACTAGTCCACTATTATCGTTGGAAGTAGCAGAATCTTTTATAGATAATTTCAAATATTTTGATCCAATTGAATGTGTGCAGAAATTAAAAATGTTAACTTCAGGCTGTTACAGGCTCTTATGTAGATTGATTTTTTTTAATTTACAAGGAACTGAGATCAATCGTAGCGTAAATAATTTTCAAAAGTGTCTTAAATATTTTTCTGAGCCACCAAACATCAGTAAATTGGATAGATTAAGTACTGATGAGGAATACAAATTTATGGGAAACCGTCTGTATGAAATGTTGCATTTAGTATTAGACAGCTTTACTTATTATACAAATCAGCAAAAATTGAAACCACCAGATTTTCAAGAAATTTATGAACTGACCTACAAAAAAGGTATAATTGTTAATGAGCAGTCATCTGTTACTATGAACGATTGTAACAATGAAATCATAGAAAATATCAATAACTGTAACATAGCACTGTTGGATAAATGTAAAAACCTTGTAATGGATATAAGTGTAGAAATATTTTGTGCCTGGAGTGAATTTGAAGACAATGGTAAAAATATGCAACAGACCATTGGTGAGCTATCTTATAAAGTTCATAGTAGTCTAAGTAAAATCAGTGCTGTCATGGATCATCCAGTGGTTAGTATGCTAGAGCAAATTTCTTGTAAACCACTGGATCTAACAGAAATCATCAATAAATCTGACACTGCTACAATCATAGAAAATATAAATAAAGAAAATGATCGTTCAAATTGGATTAAAGCATTAATATGTAAGGATAATTTGTGTGAAGATACACATTTGATTACACAATTAACTAATCATTTACACCTCTTAAATGATATTGAATGCTATAAGTTGTTTAAAATCATCTACAGTTTTCTAAAAGATAATGATTTTAACAAGGAAAATTTACTAGTATTAGCGACAAAAGCGTTTCAATGCTGCAATTGTAATAATAAACATGAAATTCTCAATGAACACTACAGCAATTCAAGGTTCTGTGATAGCTTACAATGTGCAGAGTTTGACAATATCACAACAGAAATTTTTAATAAATTAATAATTTCTGCAGATATTGATTTGTCTGATGTTTTAACTGTATTTCTCCAGAATCCTAGGAAAGTTTTCAGCAAGATATTTAATTTAGCAAGTGAAAATACCCACCAAACGGATATAATGAAAAGAATTATGACTTTTCTCGAAAAATATTCTAGGCACTACTATGAAAACGAAACTGAACCGTGTTTAATATTAATAACCAAAGAAGTAATTGCTAATAGCTTGAATACAGAAGAGAAACAAATAAATTTCATGGTTTTCTTGAAAAGCCTTAAAGTATCAGGTGCAATACCGGGAGCGAAGCTGTTATTATTAATAATCATGCCAGATTTACATATTGCTCTGATAAATAAAAATTTTACTCAAATACATATTCAATGCAGTCTTTTGAAAGGATTATATAATTTGGATGAATTAATAGAATACAGAGCACCAATACTCGCCATGCTTGCTCAAGTACTTGATACAGTACGTTGGAAAATGAATACATATGTTGCACAAGCTCCAGCCACCCTCGAGCTAGTCTTAGAGCTACAGTCAACTCTAAACACTACTGACATGACTGGTAATGTATATTTTGTCTTTATGTTGTTTTATTTATGCAATTTAACCCTTTCGTTGCGGCTGGCGTATTATTCCGTCTTAACAATGTCGCACTTATATATGGATGTTACAGCGACCAAAAATACTTATTATACATAAATATGTGATATTGCGGTGGGGCCCACTGAGGCAGCGGATGCACTTCGACCCTTGTGGATCTTTTGTACGCGAAATGACAGTGTTAAAACAACATATTGTTATTTTGTTCTGTGCATTGAATATTCTATATAAATTGGTGTAAAAATAAAGATATTATTAATTTACATAGCACACTTACATGCGATAGGTGTAGTAAATACTAATAAAAATATAATTTGACGTTTATTTATTTATTTTACATAACATTAACACCCATTCTTGACTTATATAATTTGGAAGACGTAATATTTCGCCAAACACAGGGGACGAACATATTTGTTGAGACATAGGATCAAACATTTTTTTTCGACGTACGACATCCGTCTTATTACAGAACGGTTTGCATAAAAAGTCGACTGCCAAAAGGTTAATCGTTTATTAAATAGGGTAAAATTAAGGTTATAAACAATTAATATATGTATTTAAATATTTTAAACATTCGTAGTTAATCGAAATATTTCAAAATATATTATATACGGGTATACAATTAATCTTAAAGCGTAAAATCGTGGTATGTACCCGTAAATAATATATGTATGTATTATATACCATGTTACTTGTACACACATGATTAAGTAGGGTCTATACATCTTTGGACAGTTTTTTTTTATTATTAATATCTGGGAAACAAACAATGTATAAATAATACCGATGTTTAAATCAGGCAGTACTTCTAACCCTAGTAACTTTAGGCCAATATCGGTTCTCCCAACCTTTAGTAAAATATTTGAGAGAATAATGTTGAACCAGTTGCTAAAACATTTCAAACAATATAATTTATTACATAATAAGCAATTTGGCTTTACTCGAGGTCGCTCGACTACCGATGCAGGCGTACAGTTATTACTCAATATCTACGAGGCCTGGGAGGAATCGCGTGACGCGCTTGGCGTTTTCTGTGATCTGTCTAAGGCCTTCGATTGTGTCCAGTATGAAACCCTGCTCGGGAAATTGCGATACTATGGCCTCGCAGACACAGCTTTAGACCTGATGAGTTCATATTTAACCAGTAGAACGCAAAAGGTCTGTGATAATGGCAAGCTTTCTGCGGTCTGAGTCTGTGACAAAACTCGGGGTCCCACAGGGTTCCATATTGGGCCCATTTCTGTTCCTCATTTATATTAATGACCTTCCTTACTTTGTTAAGGGTGATCATGAGATTGTTCTGTTTGCTGATGATACTTCGCTATTGTTTAGATTAATAGGCGACAAACAAATTATGACGGCGTTAGCAACTCTCTCAATAAAGTGGTACAATGGTTTGAAGCTAATAATTTATTGCTCAACGCAAATAAAACAAAATGTGTTAAGTTTAGTCTGCCTAATGTTAAACAAATGCAAACCATTGTTAAACTTAATAATGAGGAACTAGACCTTGTAGACAATACCGCTTTCTTAGGTATAACATTAGATAATAAATTACAGTGGGGGCCCCATATAAGTGGTCTATCGAATAGGCTCAGCTCCGCGGCTTACGCTGTTAAAAAAATTCGTCGTCTGACAGATGTTGATACTGCCAGACTGGTATATTTCAGCTATTTTCACAGCATTATGTCATACGGTATTCTACTTTGGGGTAATGCTGCTGATATAGATGCAATATTTGTGCTGCAGAAAAGGGCCGTTCGTGCGATTTACAATATGGGTCCAAGAGAGTCGCTAAGAAACAAATTCAAGGCAGTTAAC
>JACTOM010000043.1:2564760-2577017 GCA_015832385.1 Elymnias hypermnestra
CTTCAATGCTTGGATCAGACAACCGCTCACCCCATACGTAGATAACGTTGACCACAGCTCATTCCTCACCACTCGATCATAGGCCTTTTCTAAATCTACGAACGCGCAATAAACTTTTTGGTGTTTAGCCAAACATTTTTCAGTTATGCACCGTAAAGAAAAGACCTGATCCGTACATCCCATTCCTCTTCTAAATCCCGCTTGCACGTCCCATATTTTCCCATCAGTTTCATTAATCACCCTTTCAATTAATATCTTTGCATACAATTTGCCGACGACACTAAGAAGGCTGATACCGCGGTAATTTTTGCACTCCTGCTGTGACCCTTTTCCTTTATATAGAGGGACAATTACGGCCTTGCTCCAATCTCTTGGGACTTGACCTTTCTCCCAGCATATATTGAAAAGGCAGTACAGCTGAGCTACCACAATCCCGCGGCCAGCCTTCAGCATCTCGACTGACACTCTGTCATACCCAGCAGCCTTACCTGATTTCATACCTTTTATCGCTTTCATGATGTCATCCATACTAATCTCGCTATCACTTGTCTTACATTCATTGCTATCCGCAGAGGCCATATTTACCTCTGCTTCATTTCTTTCAAACAAACTTTCAAAATGATCCTTCCATCTCTTCAATATCCATTCTTCTCCTTTTATTAAACTTCCATCTAAACTTCTGATTTTACAAAGCTCCGAGGAAGTAGATCTCCCTCGGGCAAATTGTATTGATTTCCAGAAAAACTTTTTGTTTGACTGAAAATCATCAGAAAGTCTCCTATCATACATATCACTGTATTCTTCTTTTTTCTTTCTTACAGCTTCTTTCACGATTACTTTCACCCTTTTGTATTCCATTCTTGCCTTTTTTACGTCATCATTCGTTGCCTTTTGCATTCGTTGGTTCGCTTTTGTAGCCAACCAATCGGACCAAGCTTTCTTCTTTTCACACACAGCTGCTTGAACATTTTTGTCCATCCACAAAATCTTCTCTTTTTTACCTTTCCTCCTTTTAGACACACCACATACATCAATAGCAGCTCCAACCACTCCATCTTTAAATTTATTCCATAAATTTTCAAGCTCATTTCCTTCGTCTTCACTCTTAAATCGCCCACTCAATTTTTCCAGATATTCTTCTCTGACATCCTCTTCTTGCAATCGCTCCACTTTTATTCGTTCAAGAATGCTCGAGGTTTCCTTTTTTCTGTGGCGCCACCGATTCGGGCAACAACCAGGTAGCGGTCAGTATCAATGTCGACCCCGCGGTATACTCGAGCATCTAGAACTTTCTTCTACAGTTTTTCGTCCACAATTACAAAATTAATCACACTTCTAGCATTCCCTTCTTCCTTTGTATAGACATGAATCTCCTTATGGTCAAACATAGTGTTTGCCACAAAAAGGCTATGTTCCACACATATCCAAAGCAAACTTCTTCCATTTTCATTCACCCGTTTGTCACCAAACATACCAAGAGTCCTTTCATATCCATCACGTTTGACACCTAGCCATCCATTAAAATCTCCTAACATAATTATTCGATCATTTGGTTCACATTCATTTAACGTATCACTCAGACATTCCCAATAGTCATCTATTTCTTTTTGGGCTTTATTGGACTTCCTCGACCAAGGTCCGTCGGAGCATAAGCACCCAAGGCAAAGATCCGAGTAAGTCCAACTTTTAGCCTAATCCAGATGAGTCTAGGATTCACATATTTCACTTCTTTCACACAATCATCCATTCTTTCGGAAAGTACGACACCAACTCCCGGACAGCCTCTTTTATTACTGCTTACACCAGACCAGTAAGCTGTGTAAGGGGTATGTTTCGTGGTATCACATCCTTTCCTCTTTGTCTCATTTACGCAGAGTACATCTATGCGCTATGCATCATCTGGCATACTTCATCAATCTTTTCATTCATTCCTCCTCGTACATTCAAAGTAGCAAAGCGGCTCTCTGTTGCCCGCTTTTCGTTCCCATTAGGAACGTGACGTGATGGATTGCGAATCTCATCGCCACCATTTTTGGTTTTTATTCTTAACACCATAGCTCCATTCTGGCAGAGCCCCGCATGCCAGAATAAGGCTAGCCTATTCTGGTGTCGCCCGGTCCCTGAGTCACAGCGTCCGACTAAGCAAATGCCCCTAGCCATGAGTCCCTCGGCACGGCACACCTTGGACTGGCAGGAATGGGTAGGAAAATGGAAAAAAATTCATGTTTCATTTATTTACAAATATTGAGTGAGGTTTAAATCTCGCTATCTCTACTCAATAAGCCTCTCCGCCTCAAATCTTCATGCTCACACTTCTCCAAGTTTCCTATAGATAATACCTACATATTGATTAGTGTTTCCCAACGTGGGGCTCACGACTCACAAGAGGGCAATTCAAAATCAGAGGCAAGAATCGCAGTACATTAATATAGAAAAATCAATATTAAAATTGTTCGCGACTTTTTTCCGCTTTTAATTTGTAAATCTATTTTTCCCTTTAATTAAACTAAAGTTGTTAAATGATATTGTTAAACATCGTTCGTTGTATAATATATTTTGCTGTAACTTAGAGTCCGATATTTATAAGTATGTATATAATGTTTGTAGCTATAGCGTATACACATATTTGTCATCTCTAAAAATAGAATTATTTTTGTAATTAATGTAGTCCCTGTGATTGGTAATAAATAAAACGCCAATCATAGGAATCAGATTTTATCCAATAAATCGATAACCCCCGTCGTTTGCTTGTCACAATAGTGCACGTTTGTCAGTCGTAAAAAACATACATTAGATAGCCACTTTCGGCGAACCATATTCCTGTTCCTGTTTCCGGGTTTCCTGCAAACAACAGTTAGTAAATTGGTGACAAGTAGGCGGCGGAGCGTTGGAGTGAAGAATCTGGTGGCATTTTCATTTATCCTGAACCGGCAAGTCGTCGCAAGAGTGAGCTTACGAAGGGGCTCACAAAAATTATTTTAAATTAGAATTTTAGGTCTGAATTTTTAGTTAAACTGTTTTGATAACAATTTCATAGTGTTTTGTTCTTAAAACTTATCATTTATGTTTCTTAAAAGAACAAATACATTTTTAAAAATTAAAAATAATCTATGGGTAGCATAATTTAGAAATAATAAGGTACGGCCTAAAAAAGGCTCGGAAAAACTGCTCTGTAGTATAGTTCAATGAAGTAGAACACTAGAACATAAAATTTGAAGTATACAATGTAATTTTGGGGCACTGTTGAGGTTTTGTACAGGACAAATAAAGACTTCATGTGTATCATACTCAACACTACTTGGCGTGAGCTCAACTGATGGTAAGTGATAAACCGTCTAAAATGGAAGCGCACAGCTCTTAAGGTTTCTACACAGCATTGTTCTGGGATGCAAATTGTTTACTTGACGAAACGACTTGCATCTACCATTGATCGAAACCCCTTATCAGTTTAGACAAATAACAAACATAGCACCACGCGTCATCCCCATAGAGGTAGGCAGAGACAACTTCCTTCCACTTGCCACGATCCTTGCATATCTCCTTAGCTTCTTTCATTCTCATTAAACTTTTCATACAAGTTCGTCGGTTTAGAGTACACTTGACCTGACCCTTATTTAAAATGTCCTGGATTTGGTCCAGGAACGGTCGCCTTGGTCTTCCACTTTCAACTTTTGCATTCAGTCTTGACTCATAAATCCTTTTTGTCAGAGTCCTTTCATTTATTCTCTCTACATGCCCAAACCATCTAAGCATACCTTTCTCAATTTTAGTCACTACGTCTTCTTTTATACCACAATGTTCTCTTTTCACACTATTTCTTACTCTGTCACTCAGTTTTAATCCACTCATACTTCTCAATGCTCTCATCTCTACCGCATTTATTTTAATTTTGTGATACTTCTCCCATACCTACCCAACTTTCACTACCATACATAAGTGTTGGCACCAACACTCCTGCATGTACAGCCAGTCTGGCCCTTTGAGACACCATCTGGCTATTCATAAAGGCGTCCAGAGCACCATTTAGCATATTACCTGCATGCACTCTCCTTTCAATATAATTTTCACATGTTCCATCTTTTGTAAATTTAGATTCCAAGTGTACAAATTCTTTCGACTCTTTCAACAAGTGCAATCTGTCAAAATATTGCCATAACTTTCGTTTTGTTTACATTCACTTTCATTCCTTTCCCTTTAATAGCTTCATTCATAATATTTACCATCTCCTGTAGCTCATTAGCGGATGACGCAAGTATTACTTGCTCATCAGCGTAGAATAAAGATTTGATGAGTAATTCATTCATTCTTAACCCATACATACTTTCTTTTAAATCTGTCAAACATTTATCCATGAATAGGTTGAACAGCCATGGTGACGCAACACATCCCTGTTGAACACCTCTTTCGACAGGAAACCACTCCGTGTACGCCCTGTTTATTCTAACACAAGCACTAGAACCCTCATGGAGAGATTTCAATGCTTGAATAAGATTACCGCTCACTCCATACGTAGATAACGGTGACCACAGCTCAGTCCACGCCACTCGATCATAGGCCTTTATATATACAATAAATAACAAAATCTTTTTAGACAAATAGGAAAGTTTGATTTCCTAAATTTGCGCTAACAGTCAATGGGCGAAGTTGTTTGAATCTATTTAGTCTTTTAAATTAATACGACTAACTTTTTCAATCCATATACAACCTCCTTTTATTGATACTATACAACGTTGACTGTGCTATCAAATATTATTTTTGGTAAACAGACGTAACAAGACAAAATTATTTGTTAAAATAAACTTATCTATGATGACTTTATACATGATATCTTCGTTTTGTAGTTGTGATGAACCAGATAATAACACTTCCCCGGATAAAAATGTCTTTCCCAGCGCCGATCAAATATGGGGAATGATCGGTACTATTTTGGCTACCCTTGCATGTTGGGTCGTTTACACAAAGGTATTTCTTTACATCGACACCTAAAAGCGAACGCATAGTAACCCGGGAAATATTGTTTTAACAAAACCAGGATAATATCGCTAAAGTCAATCTGTTTAGCAACAAAATATAAATATGTTGTTTAAAAATGGTCTCTTTTCTGTTTCTATGAGAGTTTTTAGGTTCTGATGAACAATTTTGGATTTGTGGGTGTTTGTTTTCCAGTATCGATATAATTTTTTCAAATAAACATGTACAATTTTTAATAAACGTTATAAAAAATGATTGTTCTAGCGGTTCGCATGTTCGACTACAGACATGAGTCTTGATCTCGCTCCGATCGTATCGAATCGTCGGTAAAATGTTAACCATTCACTTTAAATCATATATATCATTTAAAATTTTGTTATTAAACAATCTTACCAAATAACTGGAGTTAATACTGAACTAGAGCAATAAATGGACCAGGTACAAACATTTTTTCTTACTGTAAACGTTTATTTAATTTTGAATTTGGTTTTTATTAACATTTAAATCAATCATTATTATATTTGAAAAGACAGGAATTCTTTGGCGTAACAAAATATAAATCTTTTCAAACAATGATATGCATAAACTTTGTCTCGAAACTTTTAAATTGTTATATACCTTTGTAATTAATGTTAAAATAATGATCTTGCTTTGTATGGAAAGGTTATAGTCATTCCATATGACCTTATAAAAAAATAATAATATTTGTAACCCACTAATTTTAGTCAAGTCAAGGATTTTGTGCAAACAAAGAACCTTTTTAAAGACGTACAATAATTTATTTAAGCTCTGATAATTGTAATACTTTTTAGGGTACACCTTCCTGCATGTTATCGTCTCATAAGTTCGCCACATAAAATATAATCTCTATTATATACAGAAGCAAATTCAAAATTTGCCATAATGCACTTTTCAATATATACGAAACTTTGTATCCTTGAAAATTATGGAAATATAAATGAGGATTTTTTATCTTTCAATTCCAACCTGCGAATTAAATAGTGCGATTAGTGTCAGTCCAAAATAAAGATTTCTTCATTAATTATTTGATGTCTTATTGAAATACACGCTATATTGCATTAAAAAGCAAAGATTATATAAGCAACAGTTAGTATATTCGAAATTTTAACCATAAATCCACGCCGTAGTTTTTGTTGCTTGTCAAATAATCAGTCATCATTCGTTCACTAAATGCAAGGCAAAGGCCAAAGATTTGAAAATAATAAACGTAAACTAACTTTTATTGGATATAAATAGTTTATAATCTGTTTTCTATAGTTGAGTCTGAAAGTTATATTTTCAATGCCACAATATATCCAACAAGTAATATAATAAAATAATTAAGGCATTATTTAATTGTAAAATATTAAAAAAAAGTAATTTGCTCATTATAGCTAACTTCAGGGTGTCAGTTTTTTGTGACGGTGTGCGCGCGCGCACAAAAACCTAAAAATGTACTCTTATCATTTTTCCCTAAAGTGCCAAAAGAAGTATAACTTCAAAAGTTGTTGCTCGCGACACTGGTTTACACGTGTTTGTAGCTTCTTTGAAAAAAAAAAAGGTTGAGTATCACTGCTGACTAATGTGATAAAATGAATGCCCAAATCATAATTGTTCATTTTGGTATACGGTATTTATATCAAAATACCATTTTTGTTTTATTTTGTCCTTCTGTAAGTTTTGATGGAACTTTTACCATCAGATAGGCGATGTTATAAGTAGTGCGTTCAAGTTAAAAAAGTACATTCGTAATTACGCGGGAACAGCGCAATGGCTCCTACGTATAAAGAGTGAAGTAATATAATCCTAATATGGTAAGACGCTTTACAAAGATAAATTATTTATTACTGTACTACCTTTTATACTAATGATGTTTTAATAGCTATATGATTTTAAAAAACGATCACCTAGGTTGATAATTGTGGCGATTTTACATTTTTGTAAGTTATCATCACTCTTACAAAAATGTAAAATCTAAATGCAAGGTGACCTTTATAAGTATAGGTCATCCAGATGTTAATGTAAAATTACTAATTTATTAACACAAAATTGCAGTTGAAAATGAGAAGGAAAAGACCGCTAAACCTCCAAAACGTCAACCAACTTCAAATTACTCAGAACATCAATCCATCTCAAACAGAGGACATGGATCCACCAATGAATCATAATATGAAACTAAATGAAAGATGTTACCATACAAACAAAATTAGGACAACAAGAAGGAGGGAGTATCGATAAATATTGCAATAAAAATGCACAATTAAAAATAAATTTTATTGTAAATAGATAATTTTAACTGTATAACATTTATCCTTTTACCACATTAACTTTAATAAATTGATCTAAAAATACCCACGTCATAGTTTTGTTTTCTATGCAAAATAATTATCAATAAGACATTGATTAGTGTCAAGTATTCAATTAAGGCCAAATTATATTAAATTTAATATAATTTACAAGTAAATAAAATTTTGATAATCAATAATCCTTATATAAACAAAATAAATGGAATGATGATTTTATTGTATAAAATAACTAAATATATGCATTTTTTACTGTCGATTGTAAAATAAAGTAACAAATTGTTTTAAGAAAATTATACTTAATTTGTTAATATAATTTGCTAAAAAGCTTGCCCACTTTATAAATAACAATTACCTATTCGTTTTTATACATCCAAATAATCATTCTTATTTCTATACATACATAGCATCACGCCTTATTCCCATAGGGGTAGGCAGAGACAACATCCTTCCACTTGCCACGATCCTTGCATATCTCCTTCGCTTCTTTCAATCTCATTAAATCTTTCATACAAGTTCGTCGGTTTAGAGTACTCTTGACCTGGCCGTTATTTAAAATGTCCTGGATTTGGTCCAGGAACGTTCGCCTCGGTCTTCCCCTTCCAACTTTCGCATTCACTCTTGACTCATAAATCCTTTTTGTCAGTCTCCTTTCATTCATTCTCTCTACATGCCCAAACCATCTAAGCATACCTTTCTCAATTTTAGTCACTACGTCTTCTTTTATACCACAACGTTCTCTTATCACACTATTTCTTACTCTGTCACTCAGTTTTAATCCACTCATGCTTCTCAACGCTCTCATCTCTACCGCATTTATTTTACTTTTGTGATTCTTCTGCCATACCCAACTTTCACTACCATACATAAGTGTTGGCACCAACACTCCAGCATGCACTGCCAGTCTAGCCCTTTGAGACACCATCTGGCTATTCATAAAAGCATGCAGAGCACCATTTACCATATTCCCTGCATTCACTCTCCTTTCGATATCACTTTCACATGTTCCATCTTTTGTAAATTTAGATCCCAAGTATACAAATTCTTTCACCTCTTCCACTTGTTCCCCATCTATCAAAATATTGCCATTCATCATAGATTCATCTCGTTCAAAAAGCATAACTTTCGTTTTGTTTACATTCACTTTCATTCCTTTCCCTTTCAAAGCTTCATTCATAATATTTAGCATCTCCTGAAGCTCGTTAGCGGATGACGCAAGTATTACTTGATCATCAGCGTAGAGTAAACATTTGATGAGTAATTCATTCATTCTTAACCCATACATACTTTCTTTTAAATCTGTCAAACATTTATCCATGAAAAGGTTGAACAGCCATGGTGACGCAACACATCCCTGTCGAACACCTCTTTCGACAGGAAACCACTCCGTGTACGCTCCGTTTATTCTGACACAGGCACTAGAACCCTCATAGAGAGACTTCAATGCTTGGATCAGACAACCGCTCACCCCATACGTAGATAACGTTGACCACAGCTCATTCCTCACCACTCGATCATAGGCCTTTTCTAAATCTACGAACGCGCAATATTTTTATTATTTCTATATTTGAATTAAATATATAATAAATAAATTTTATCTATGTATATAAAAATATCGTGTCACTGCGCGTGTCACTAATGGACTCCGAAAATACTTAACAGATTTTGATGCTTTTTTTCAATTTAATATAATATTAAATACTATTTACATTTAAGTGCACGCTGAAGTCGCGCAGGTCAGCTAGTATCTTTATATGTGATAAGAACTGTTCTGTGTGTATGTGAGTGAACTATTCCTAAATTGTTGGGCCGATTTAGGTGAAATTTTATAACAGTGTAGGGTAGTACATACAAAAAAATGTAAGTGTTCAAAATTGTAGTTTCCTACTTTAAATCGTTTGTCCTGGTATTCTGCTTTAGTAAACTATACTATAGAGTATAGACAATAGGGTGTGAGTAGAGCTAGCAAGATTAAAACCTCATACAAATATTTGTAAATAATACGAAACATTGACTCAATGATTTAAAGCATATTTTAAAATAACGAGAGCATCGGAATTACAATAAAATTAATAGACATACTTTAAAATAATGTGTTACGCGCCTTTGGATCCAGCTTAAGCAGCGGAGTGCGATAGCTATTATATTATATTGACGGACAAGTGCGCAGACGGTATGCAGAAGGCCAAAGAGGATTTATGCTTAGTTTAGTGGTCGGCGCGTTGGTACTGGCAACTGGCAAGCAAGGCTGGAATTATGTTCCGTATTTAAAATTAGAAGAAAGTGATTTATGTTTGAATTACGACTTCGTATGGAAGATTGAATGGCTGTAAGACTGTTACTAACTAAGGAAAATCTGATAAAGAAGGTATAAATAATTGTATCGAGACGAGAATGGCTTTGCTTTTACAAACGTATCTCAAATCAAGTACGTTAAGAGTCTTTTTTATCTACAATTGTTTGTAAAAAAATGTTTAAAATTTATACAAACACGATGGTCCTACAATACGCTTCGCTTCATTTGAAATAGGACCTTGTACTGGGTTAGCACAAAAAAGAGGCTAGTCTTACTCAACACCATTTTATATGATTAAAGTTGACATTTAGCTTGAAAATGAAGTTGTCGCCTAAAGGTTGTTTTACGTTACTGGTAACAACACTGGAATTAGCGCCTAAACGTTTTTTGACGATACTTCATATTTGAAGCTTGATTAGAAAATAATACTAAAATATCCTAGATAACGCAGAAATAAAGCACCAAATTAATTCAAGTACCTTTGAATTAATGTGGTACTTTGAGAATCAATGTTTAGGACTTTGTCAAAAACCTATTTATAAAGTGGACAAAGTCTGATCGCAAATATGGGAGCTTTTTGTACTATTTGTAGATTTTAGGGCTGATTTAATAGATCAAATTTGTTTGTAATATTTTTAAAAATGCACAATAAAATTGAACTATTTAAAGGTAACTAGATCTACGTTTCTATATTAAATTACAAAAAGAAATGTTGGATATATCTTTCAATAAATTCAGTCTTAATATAATGAATTAAAAATTCCTATAATAATATGGCTTACTTATATAAGTTTCTAAATTTGTGTTCACTTAGATAAAGGAGATGGCCCATGTGTTCACCTGTATAACTAATACTTGACGATCTGGCTGACACAGTGATATACCAGCAGAAATCCCGGGTAGGGTGAATTTAGGAAATAGCATTATCTAATGCCTGAGGTTTGGTGGTGGTTGAGCGGGTTAGAGGCGAGGTTTGGGGATTGTTAGAGAAGAGAGAAGGTTGGAGTGAGGTTTTAGTGGAGAAAGGAAGAGGATGAGTTGTGGGCGAGAAGTGGGGAGAGGGGCAGAGGCGGTGTTTACCGTAGCCCAATTTATATTGGTTATATGTATACTACTGTGTACAAAGGGCCGTCACCTGTTCACCATTTAATATGTGTTATTTAAAAAGAAATTCTTATCGTTAATTTTAGTGCAGTCTTGTAACAAATATTTGTGTTCGTCTTCAACACGCCCTCTTTTAAGCAAATACACTAATATGTATTGGTAGGGGAACACTGGCACGTTGTGGTGAAAGAAGAAGCGCAGTTTGACTCTTTCAATTATCTTCATATCGACAAAACAGTAATCGGCAGAACAACAGCTACCAGGTGTCCTGTGAGTCATTGGAAAAGTTATTTAGTTTTTAATCAATTGTTTTGATATTAGGCGACCATTAATAGAGTCTGTTTTTGGCAATGGCCTCATAAGCGCAATGCTGTTAGTACTCCCTTCACCAGCAGAGATCCTGGGTTTGATTCCTGTCAGAACAAATTTAGGAAATAATATTTTTTTATTTGTCTGTGTCTAGACTGGTGGGGTAGCTTCGGTCAACATTATTTACTAGCAACGTTCCGTTAAAATCTGTTGCATAAGTTAAAACGAAGCAGATAGCGACACTGTTTAATGCTACGTAAAGATTTCTGCGCACAGAGTCACTGGATTAAACATACCTCGGATCGTAAGTCACTGGTTTTGCTTTCAACGCTTTGAATATCATGTGATAGTATTGTCTGTACTTCTTCTTCATAATAAGAACTATCTGCTTGCCCTCAAAGGGGTATTTCCCATGTTGCTTTCTGAGCTCCATGTGCCAGAACACTGCAGCCTTAGCCACTTCCACACTTGTGTTATCGATCTCAACAATTTTTGGATGTCGCATCCATTCATACATATTTTCCTGAAAACAAACATTTTATAGTGTTATAAATAAATAAAATAAAATAAAAATCTTTTATCAACCGTCTTAGCGGTCATAGCGGTCATAGTATTAGTAGTGTTAGTAAATACATCGATAAACTTAAAAACTAGGTGTTAGTCATACAATTATGGCTACTTAAATCTATTTCCGGTCCGACTTGTCAGTACATGAACCAATGAGCAGTGGTTCAAATACTGACAGTCGAGCCTAGCAGCAAACGCACTCAAGAAGCTGTTGGAACTGGCCCGGACTCTTCGCAACAGGGATGTACACGCACTTTCGCATGGTTGCATAGAAGCAATCCACGCGCGTGTCGGCGAACATACCTGAAGCACTGCAGAATCGGGGCAGTCCCATCAGCATCCTAAATGCATTATTATATTGCACGCGTAGGGCGCTGTACTGTTTTTTAGTATAATCGACCCACAGGCTACTCGTGTAGAATGAGGTGCAGTAAGCTTTAAAAAGTGATATTTTTACTGGCACCGTACACCGAGCAAACCTGCGGACGATCATATTTGCTCTCATTGACAACGCCCTACGCTCGCGTTCCATGTCAGCATCGTCTTTCAGGTTAGGGGTCAGTACGTGGCCCAAGTATTTAAAACTTTCCACCTTTTGCAAAGCAATCCCATAAAGTTTCATAGACGGGACTGAAGAAGGCAGCGACTTACCCTTGGCCTGAAACACCATGCATTCACTCTTCTTTACATTATAAGATAGGCCATGA
>JACTOM010000043.1:2599905-2707321 GCA_015832385.1 Elymnias hypermnestra
TTCAAAGTCAAAGTCAAAATATCTTTATTCAAGTAGGCCTATTACAGCACTTTTGAATCGTCAAATATCGTTTTTTTTTCTATTTATTATTTAAATGAATGACTGATGATAACATAAAAGAACGACTTACAATCTAAAGTTACGAGGGTTCCTTCGCGCCCTGATCTGAGAAGAGCCCACAACAAACTCAGTCGGGTGTACGTTTTTTTTGTTATCATCATTACAATATTTAATTTAAAAATATTCTATATCTATATATATATAGAGCAATTCATTCACTCCCACGCTTTTTTGTCTTCTAAGTATTCTTTCAAATTATAGAATGATTTCTCAATTAGTTTTCTTTTAATAAAAGATTTAAATTTATTAAGAGACATTTTTGTAACTTCTTCTGGGAGTTTGTTATAGAACCGTATACAGTTACCCTTGAATGACTTGTCAATTTTATGTAGCCTACTAGAATTTACAGCAATTTTATTTCCATTTCTTAAGTTATATGAGGTGCATTCACTTTTCTTCCTAAAAGAGTCAATATTTTTATGGACGTACAACAAGTTTTCTAATATATATACGCCGTGAACTGTCATTATTTTTATTGTTCTGAATTTGTTTCTTAGCGACTCTCTTGGACCCATATTGTAGATCGCACGAACGGCCCTTTTCTGCAGCACAAATATTGCATCTATATCAGCAGCATTACCCCAAAGTAAAATGCCATATGACATAATGCTGTGAAAATAACTGAAATAGACCAGCCTGGCAGTTTCAACGTCCGTAAGACGGCGAATTCTTTTAACCGCGTAAGCCGCAGAGCTGAGCCTGTTCGATAGACCTCTTATATGGGGCCCCCACTGTAGCTTACAATCTAAAGTAATGCCTAGAAAAACGGTACTATCTACCAGATCAAGTTCCTCATTATTAAGTTTAACAATGGTTCTCACTTGCTTTACGTTTGGTAATGTGAATTTAATACATTTTGTTTTTTTCCCGTTCAGTAATAAGTTGTTTGCTTCAAACCATTGTACTACTTTATTGAGCGAATTGTTTACCTCGTCAAAATCTGTTTGTTGTCGATTAACTTTGAATATTAGAGAAGTGTCATCAGCAAACAAAACTATCTCATGACCGTCCTTGACAAAATAAGGAAGGTCATTAATGTAAATGAGGAACAGAAATGGTCCTAATATGGAACCCTGTGGAACACCTAGTTTCGTTACAGACCCTTCTGAAAGTTTTCCATTAACACAGACCTTTTGTGTTCTATTAGTTAAATAGGAACTCATCAGGTCTAATGCAGCGTCTGTGATGCCATAGTGACGTAATTTCCCGATCAGAGTTTCATACTGGACACAATCAAAGGCCTTAGACAAATCACAGAAAACACCAAGCGCGTCTCGTGATTCCTCCCAGGCCTCGTAAATATTATGTAATAACTGTACACCAGCATCGGTTGTTGAACGAGCTCGCGTAAATCCAAATTGCTTACTGTGTAATAGATTATATTTTTGAAAATGTTGTAGCAATTGGTTCAATATCATTTTTTCGAATACTTTACTGAAAGTCGGAAGAACCGATATTGGTCTAAAGTTAGAGGGGTCTGAAGTACTGCCCGACTTAAACATTGGTATAATTTTACTGTACTTCATTAAGTCAGGAAATATACCCCAATCTACACAGTTATTAAAAATTTCAGCCATGTCGTCTGCAAGGATGTCAATTAATGATCTTGCTAGGTTAACAGATAGACCCCATAAATCATTTGTTTTCTTATTATTGATTAAATTAAATGACTTAATAACGTCCGAGCTATTGACATGGTGGAATTTGAAAATATTATAACATTGAGGCACACTACAAGCCAGCCAAGAGAGAGCAGTGGATGGTGATGAGTTCAGAGATTTAGTCGTCGAGATAGGAGCGCTAGTGAAGAATTCTTCAAATTCATTAGCAACTTCTGAATCCAATGTAATGTTCTTATTGTCTATCTTAAGATTGAATTCATTAAAGCGCGAGGATGCTTTTCCTGTTTCTTCATTGATGATCCTCCATGTTGTTTTAATTATATTACTGCTATTTTTAATTCTAGATTTAATGTATTGCGATTTTGCTAAAACACATTTCTTTTTAAATTCTTTAGAAAATGATCTTACATAATCTCTGAATTCATCACTAGTGTTATATTGACGCTTGTCATACAGCTCATATAACTTTTGTCTACTTTTGTGTAGATCAACTGTTGCCCATTCACTGAATGCCAATGTGTCAGTACACATGGCCGATTTACTCTTAAATATAGAATTAAAAATTTTATTAAATTTTTTTTAATCTTTATTTTATATAGATAGTTTTACTGTATATATATTTTTTAACAATATTTCATTCATATGTTACTTTGAATAGAAAGAGAGGAAATGTAAAAAAGAGATAGCTATAGGAAAAAGATAGTATTATAAATAAAGTGAGCCACCCACACTCGTTGGCTATCGTACGTTTGCCTAGGGATGTCGGAAATACAATAAGGTATGGATATATATCATAGCGATATATTTTTCAAATATCAATATCGATATAAATATTATTATTAAAAAATATGGATACATCGGATACAATACGAACGGGTAGTAAAAGTTGAAATTGACAGATTAGGTTCCCAACTTAAAATCCAATTTTTATAACGACTGAAACTAAAAAATACATTAAATATAATTTGTAACAAAGAAGGGAATATAAAAAGTATTCCTTAGGATTTATTCTAAAAAAAATATCGATTTTCATACCTTTTCGATACTTGGAATTTTATATCGATATATCATAGTATTAAATATCGCTCCAAAATATCGATATATAGAAAAAATAATATCGATATATCGATGTTTTTGCAACAAGCCTACGTTTATCGAACGTGGCTAGTCTATATATATATATATAGGCCGTTTTGGAGGCACAATCGTTTCGGATTCCGAAGTATATTTGATAAAAGGCGAAGTAACTAGTAAGCGTCGACTTGAAAATAGAAGTCAGCTTTTATTTATTTATTCTTGAACCAGCATAATATATCGCAATTGTGAGCCAGGAAGGGCCACATAAATAGTTTTATAACATACGTAAAATGTAGATTATCGTCTAAATTAACAATTTTTTTTTTCTTTACAGAAATATTGGAAGCCGAATGTGTGTTTCAATTTTCTAGATGCATTCTTAACATTTGTTAAACGCAGCATGGCGAAAAAAATCAAACATAAATACGGACAGAAGGGTTTAAATAATTTACAGGAAATACCGTTGACATGTTTACTTTTTGAATGGTTTCCAAATTCTTCAGTCCATGTGTCCGATAATTATTGTCACGATGACGATCCTATATTGTTAGATTGGTTTTTAAGTAGTTTTGGTAAAACACATTCGGACACGTTATAGTAAAAACTTGCAATTTAAAATAAAATTGTGTGTAAATATGTAATGAAGCAAATACTGGATTTAAAAAAGAAATATTTATCAAACTGAATTTATTTATTAATTTTTACTGCTATTAAACTGTTACTGGTTCTGAATTAAATTTTAAATTTGTACTTTTTGTTTTATTTACATTGTATATTGTTTTTAAGTAATATTATATAGTTTTTGGTGGTCGTTTTTTTTTCAATTTCTTTGAAATTAGTTCCTAGGTGTTATATCTTTTTGGTGAGCGAAGGTTATGTTTTTAAAGTAATCTGCAAAACAAATACCATGACGTTGTTTTTATTTATTTTTAAGGCATTTTAATGGCAAGTAATTACAAATATTGGACACTATATCGTTTAATCTCGCATTTTAAATTTTTACCGATATATGTTGTTTTAACATAGATAAGCAGTTTTTAATCAGAAAGGAAAATGAGATTTAATTTGGTAATTTTTCTGTAATAAACTTTCGAAGTCACAAGTTCGACTTATTTTGAAAAAAGCTTAAAACAAGAAAATTAAAAAATGGTATTATTATTATAGGGGTTTAAATTACCACCAATGCATACAGACATACATGGCATCACGCCTCATTCCCATAGGGGTAGGCAAAGACAACATCTTTTCACTTGCCACGATCCTTGCATACCTCCTTCGCTTATTTCATTCTCATTAAACCTCTCATACAGGTTCGTCGGTTTAAAGTACTCTTGACTTGGCCCTTATTTAAAATGTCCTGGATTTGGTCCAGGAACGTTCGCCTTGGTCTTCCCCTTCCAACTTTCGCATTCACTTTTCGACTAATAAATCGTTTTTGTCAGTCTCCTTTCATTCAGTCTCTCTACATGCCCAAACCATCTAACCATACCTTTCTCAATTTTAGTCACTAAATCTTCTTTTAAACCACAACGTTCTCTTATCACACTATTTCTTACTCTGTCACTCAGTTTTAATCCACTCATGCTTCTCAACGCTCTCATCTCTACCGCATTTATTTTACTTTTGTGATTCTTCTATCACCAATAGCCATATGACCTAACGGGAATACGGTGAAATACCAATGCTCCAATATATATACTAGCTGACCCAGCAAACGTTTTGCCAAATAATTATTATTATCACTATTAAAAAATAGGGGTGGTGATAGAAAGAAGAAAATTTAGGGTTGTATGTATTTTTGTGTGCTGTATCATAAAAGGATAAAAACAAAATTTTGGGGTGGATCACCCTTATCATTTAGAGGTTTGAAAAATAGACAGTAGTTGATTCTCAGACTTGCTGAATGTGCATAAAAAATCAAGCCGTTTCGGAGGAGTATTTTTTTGTCGCTGGGAAATGCAATTTACGCACTAACCCTGACTAATGACCAGTCAGGAGTGTAAGACTCCGCGATGGAAGATCTCGCAATACCCACTAAAACCCAGCGGAAGCCTCTTTATCCATTAGTCCATTAGTCAGGAGTTCAGCTTTCGCATTCTGCCCTTGTGTCCCGGATGAGTCCGACGGAGGATTTACGGAGGCGGGAAGAGATGCGAAAACATGCGCCGCCTTGTATTCCACCTCCTTCGGCGGTGAGGGGGTGCATCCACTGCATTCTCCCTCTCTCGTGGGCTTCCTTCAGCAAGACTACAGTCTCGCACAAGAAAGCCACTTTCGCTCTGAGGAGTATGGGAACGAATATTTTGAGACGAGAATTTTATATATTAGATAATATAGTGTGGATTCAGAAATAAAACTATAGAATCTATCATACCATTTATTATCACTGTATAGCAAATGGTGTAAATCAACATCCATAAGACTAATCAACAACATGGATATCTTTACTTAAAATATACATTTAAAACCTTATACAATATCGTACAATCATTTTATTTAAAAAAATATTAAGAAATAAAAACAATAATATTAACGGAACAACATAATCGTAATAAAAATAAACAGTGTCATGTTTTATACGTCTACAAAATTTCACGTCAATATAATATTTACAAAACAATTGTATTTAGTAACATATCTCCATCATAAGACTGACAATTGCGTCCTTTTTCCAATAACTTATACAGAAAATGTTTTCGGTTTGATAATATGAGAAACGAAGGTTATAATAAGGCGGATTTTGGATTGTATCCATTATAATTAAGAGAATTTATAACTTGACCCACGCATACATAAATATTCGAACAGTATTGCTCATTATTAGAAAAGGTAGCCCAATATATTATTGGCTCATATGTATGAAGCGTCATCTTGCATTTTAGACATTTTGACGTTTTTGTAATAGGAAAGGTTTTATCACCCCATTTATCAACCTTGATCATCGATTTGACATGAATACGTCTTTAAAATCGTATACATTGGGAGGCAATTAAAAAAAACGTATGTTAACATCTCGGCATACAGTTTGGTATTGTAGCTACATACCTATCACCTAGAACCGAAATTCAATTAAACCACTGGACAGCTAACGTATCAAATAATTTACAGCGCTAATTAAGGACTGTAACACATCGCGCGCGGAAGAGGGGGAAGCCCCTCTATTTTTATTATTTTTTGGAGCTATTCCCCTTTTCATGACGCATTCACGTATAATAAACGGCCGTATCTATAACACAGCCACACCCCATTTTTTAAAAATCATATAACTATTAAAATATAATTACTACAAAAAAGTAGTAAAGTAATAAATAATTTATATTTGAAACATTGCCTTACAAATTTCATACTTAACTCTTTACGAAGAATTATTAAGCAGGTTAGATATTCAACTTCCGACAGTTTATGGTATTTTTTGATAGCTACTCCAATATAAATCAAGTTACAAATTAATTATATACCGTTCTGGGATAATGTTATTAACAGCAATGAAATTGTGTTTCAATCAGCAATATATATAATTCAAATAAACAGAAAAGAATAGTCAGTGTCAATAACTTGAGTATTAGCAGTTACTTTCTTCATATTTTGTGTAGTTGTAAAGTTATAAAGAAACCTTTTACTGCTTTCTTATTGTCGAAATTGCGAATTGTTTAAAAGTATTGTATTTGATAACAAAAGTCCTAAAAAGTTCATACACAGCATCTACAGTCCTATTATAAGCACGTATAGTTTTTGTCTTTTAGTGACATTTTTCGCATTTAAACAAACGCGATACTGCCGTAAGGAAAGAGCGAGACAAATGTACTACACTGTATTCGTTTTCGCCAATTTGTACGGCCGCGTATGTCGTTCACTCCCCTCATGCAATCTCAACAGTAGGCACGATAACTCTTTTTAGATATAGATAAAAAATTGGATGTCTTTTGGTAACCCCGTTCGGATTCACACGTAATTTTTTGATACTTAGGGCCGGAAAGGTTAAGGAAACAATTATTAGTATCTAGTAGCAATTTTCTACCAACCAAAGGTCGCCATTCACATTTCCTGCTCCTCCCAATGTTTTTCCTTGTAGAGATAGCAATAAAAAAAATAGGTCATAAAATTGGTGTTAATAAAATTAAATCTAGCCAGCTACTAAATATATCATCAAGTTATTTTAAAGTGAAGTTTGCAAAATTTTAATTGAATTATGTTCGGTTCCGATTACTATAACAATTTGAATATAATGGATTTCGAAAGTTTTTCTGTGATGATTAAGAAATTAATTAACAAATATTATTTCAGAGTAGCATATCATATAAAACAGTAAATGCTGTCCATAGTAGTGGCAACAATAAAATGTAATGAAGCTTGCTTTTAGCAACCTTTACAGTTAAATTATATAAAATATACTCAGAAACAATTGTCCCGGTGATAATAATAGTTTGATGATTTTATAAAAATATTTTATGAATAATAAGACCTTTGGGTCCGTCATAAAAGACCAATGTTTTAAAAACTTTGGGTCTTTAAAGTATATATCATATAATACAACATTTACACAAAAGTATTATAACAGAAAAGTATACAAAGTTAATAAAACCAATAATATCACACTTATATACAGTAATTTACATGTCAATGATAGAAAAATAATCAATTCCTGAAATAATTTTTGAATAGTTAACTTATATATTATTTAATGCAAATAATTGAAATAATGACGTAAACAAATTCGTTAATTTTTTACATAAGAAAATATTGTGTATTCAAATTTCAAATTATATAAAGCGTTTGTAATTCTCGTACCTTGTTACTAAACATTTAATATAATTTATCCGTTCATGTTTTATTTATATTAACACTCAGTACATCAAACATCAATTAATATTACTTTAAACCCTTTCTCTTGTAAGGGTTTCCTATAAGTAAAAATGTAAATGGATGTCACGCCGGTATACATAACGTATAAGTAAAGCTATGTAGATGTGGAAACAAAATTAGACGTATGATGGATGTTACAGTCAATTTAATGATTTTTCTAATAACTTAACAATTAATAAAATATAATAAACTATTTACAAAAAAAAAAAAAAATTACGGAAAGAATTCATCAAAACGACATCGAAGTAGAACTTAGAAAACATTATTTACATTTTAGGTCAACTTTTTGTGGGTCTCATTAGCGACAAACTGGTTTTCATACGTCATCAATGAGGCCCGTCACAAATATTACACATTTAACTTACCAATTGTACACTTAAAGTAATAAGGTACAAGACTATTTTGGTAAATTGTACCAAATTGGAATATATTGATGTTCGCTTAGTTCATTGTCACACTTCGAGACAATTACAGTGGAAAAGAATAACTTCACATTCAAAATATCTATAAACTTTTAACAGTCTTCGATTTCACTTACATAAATGTATATCCCTGTCGAATGAGTGTGTTATTTGTACTAGCGTTTCCAACTACTAAGCTTGTGGCATATAATTTTGTATAACATTCATAATTTAGGCACAATTTAAGGAAATAAAATATAACGTTCTACGGCATTCTGAATGCTGCGCACTCTAGGTATATCATCAACAGAATATTATAAAATAATTATTCTTAT
Source organism: Elymnias hypermnestra (assembly GCA_015832385.1). NCBI lineage: Eukaryota > Metazoa > Arthropoda > Insecta > Lepidoptera > Nymphalidae > Elymnias > Elymnias hypermnestra. Next base: position 2,608,324 of record JACTOM010000043.1, read on the forward strand.
AATAGTTAAGCTTTAACAAATATTCTAACAATTACATAGAAATGAACTCTCCTATAATTAGGGTTCATCTGGACTGGACACTTGAGAGGTCAGCTTTGTGTTTAATTTATATGAGAATTAAATAGAATCAATATCTTTTTTTTATAATTCGCTGCAAAAGTGAAAATTTAGCTTTTAATTGGGTAGATTTGCTGACCTCATTGGCATAATTAACAATGCAGTATTCCCGGTGATACATAGAGAACGGAATCCATATAAGTTCAACAATATACTCAATATCAGGGGTCGGCAACCTTCTCGTATAGAAGGGCACAATGTAATAAGGACATCGTTGCCGGGGCACATTTTATGCTAATATTTTTTTATACAAATTAATTTTTTGCCTTTTCAACCATATTTATTCTCTCGATGACGTGAACGATATTAGATTAATTAAATGAACGATAAAGAACGATTAGAAACTGGACAATATTGCAAACATTATATCAACAACCCCTACCTATATAGAACTAAGAATACAATCGTAATTTTGTATCTGTAATCGTAATCGTCAGACAATGTTTCAAAGAGAAATTTATACTGTACGTCCTTTAGCACTAATGTTTCTAAGAATCACGTTTTAATAGCTATATGATGAAAAAACATTGGTTGTCTGTAATGTCAGTTTAAGAAAGATAATTTTACGTGATAACATTATAAGAAAACTTCGATGAAAAATTGTTGTAGTAATAAACAATGGAATTAGGCCGATCGTGTCTCTCTATCGCTTGTTATGCTTTTTCATGGATGCTGTCGGTTTTTATTGATTTATAAGACGTTAACACATTAAAACGGTGACGTAGATTGATAAATGGGGTGGTATAATCATTAAAATTACAAAAATCTCAAAATGTCAATAATGTAAGTTGACTGTTTATATGTAGGGGCTATCAATATATAATTGAAAACTTACCTAAAGTGAATGTAATTTAAGTCGAATTTTACATATTATTTATTATTGAAATATAAAATAAAAATTTGTTTGCTTGTGATGTGGTGTAGCGTGGAACGACTCTTATTTGTACGGGTTACCAACCCCTGCTCTATATTATTGAATTGAACGTGATGAAATATTTAAATTTAGAAATTAATTACTCAACGCTTTCTACCTTTCCCTTGGCTAAGATATGCTTTTTCAGTTTTCTAAAGTAAACAACATTGCAAATCGTATCAGTAAACAAAGGACGTTTACTTTTTAGATCCGTTCTATTTGTATCATCGTGAATTTATTAAGTTTATTTTGATTGTCAAATAAGCTCCCTGCAGCCATATAGGGCGTTTAAAATTCCTCATCGCATCTTATGCGATCTTGTAAATTTAGTATATAAGAGAAAAACTCCTATGCAATAATAAAATATATTAAAATCTTTGTGCTGACTTATAGAATAAATTCATTTTTTATAAACTATATACTATTTATATATCTTCTTAAGAACCCAATTCATACCTATAGTTCACTATGGACGCTTGGCGTGCCGTTTGGTCTGCTTACTTACTACGTAGCTAATGTTCTCTTTTTGAAGGAATCGATTAGCTAGCACATTGTTTTTAATCATGTTGATTTTACAGACTACGTATAAGTATCAAAATTTCGATGTTTTTATTATTTCGCAGTGGGCTTACATATTGTCATGAAGCATCTTTGTTTCTTCCAATCAGATATATTATTATTGGCCCCGAGAAATAAATAGTTATCAAGATCTTGCCATTTATAACTTCTGAACATCATTTTGTTAGCTACGATGTTATTATTATTATTAGGCCCTTTATTTACAATACTAAAATTATATTAGGTACATAAAATATTCAAAGTAAATATTTGAATGAATTAAATCTCTTGAATCGATTATTCTAGACAATTGGCGACTTTAAAATACGCTATCACAATATTGTGAGTGCATTATATTGACTCGAGTTTTTGGGAGTGTGCGATTCATATTTTAACTAATATGGTAATAATGCTTTGCCTTCACTGAAGGCATATAATACATTGTACTCTAGAAGATATCCAATATGATATCCTGACTGTACAAGTTCATGTAGCTAATCTTATTTCTAATTGGTGATAATCATTCTGCTGACTAGAGGTCAACATATGGTGTTCCATCAATTTTGTCAAGGTCTGCTAGCAATGGGTCTATAGACGGAGTTAATGGATCTACTAAAATATCTTCACGAAGCATGTCCAACGGAGAAGTCAGCCCTTGGTCGTTTTCTACGGAGCGAATTTGGTTAGAGATGTCAACAGAATTTCCATTTATCAGGAAATCCCTATTACTATAGCTAAAAACACTTCTATCTTCTGCCAGTTGCGGAGTTGATGGTACGGATTTTGATGATATACCATTCGAAATGTTGGAATAATTTTCGGCCGTAAATAGCTCTCTGGAAAGACGTGAATCAATCTGTAGATTTGTTCCTGGACGCTTATAGGGAAGCGGTGTGCTGGGTACTGAACGAGAGGTATAGTACTTACTTTTCTCTGTAACCAATTCGGATAAATCATACTCTATACTGTTCGTTCGTTTTAAAAACTCTTCGACGTTATCAGCGCTCGACGTATCGTTTGGGAAAGATTCGCCAAATTGACTGTTTCTGTCAAGTAGATCGGTACTACTGGGAATAAGAGAATGTAGCTGATCATCGGTGAGGATTTGTTGATCAGGTAATGCATCACAACCATTAGTCAGAGCGTCATTTGTATTCAATATATCCGTTGATGATCCGGCGTTAAGTACATCGTTGCTACTATCGATCGCGTCATAAATTTTGTCCAACGTTTCAGGATTTAGGCCGGCTTTTGATATATCACATGTATCTCCTAGCGATCCAAAGTCACAAAATTCATTTGGCACTGGTGTTGGTGGTACGGAACCTACTGGAGTATTATTATAGCTCAACAATCCGATATTCATTGGTGCTTGTTTAAGTGGCACCGATTGTGATCTAAATGAAGTGTCATGACTCAATCTATAATTAACAACAGGTTCTTGAAAAAAACGACTCACCTCACTCGATAAAGGATCCGCTGACAAAGGTTGTGCTAAATCACCATTAATGTTCTCTCGAAACGTATGTGGAATAAAGTTTAAACACATATTGCTAGAACCGTTGGGTATCGTGGAGTTCTGTACCAATTGCTGTTTATAATGTGAAAGAATATTCGGAGAGGGCGGAGCCGACATTGGCTGGCAATATTTAATGTTAGGACCGCTTAAAGAATTTTTATTTATAAATTTCTGATCGTTTGGTATAGCAAACTGTTTATTACAAGGGTCGTTTACACCCAGTGTTAGAGCGTTACGCCTCTTTCGACCGTTGTGTTTCGGTATAGGCCTGGAACAAAATCGTGACCTCGGAACTGGCGTATTCCTAGGACTAACAAAAGGGCTAGCAGCTGTACTATGCGAAATTGGAGAAGTTTGCAGAGAGCCACCCATGATAATTGGTTTACTGGTTTTCGAGGGACTATGTCCTCTATGCCCGAAACCAATGGGAGACTTTGAGTGAAAGTTTGCAGGTGAATGGCATCCATCCGATATTGGCACAAAGTCATACTGCTGCGTTCTCGTTGTTGGACTTTGCGGTTCATTTTGGCAGTTACCATTATAAAGATGGGCTCCCCCAACGGCAGCTATTATTGGATTATTATCTGGTGTACAGGTGATCGAAGACTCATTTTCATTCGGAGGAGCATCACAATTTTTACTAAAATTAACTTCATTTTCTTTTAAAACATTTGTACCGTTTACTATTTCAACTGCATTACCGCCCGGTTTAAATGCACCTTCTATAATTGTAGTTTTACTATGACGGGTTTCGTCATTATTCTCATTAGGCTTTTCGGTATCTTGGCCGATTATGACATTTTGAGCATTGGACCCACTTTGATTCTTTAAATTTTTAGTTAACATTTCTCTCAATTGTGATAATTTTTCATTCTTTCCTTGGCTGTGTTCGTCGTGTGGGTCCTGACCTGTTTCTAAAAAAGATACGGTATCGTCGGCATGATTCGCATCCACTACCGGGTCTCGATCTGCGTCTCGCTGATGAAAATATTGCATCAATTCCTCTTCGTGTTCTTGACTGTTGCCTTCGTTAAGATAATCGTCCAAGTCGTGTTTATCAATATTGCAGATGCTTATCACGCGTTCTCTGTTTAAAATTTCCGTGTGTTTCTCCTCGCATATCATACCGGTCTTGATGTTGATGCCATCGAGGCCGCAGCACGTGTCGGGCGTCGCGGGGCGCTCGTGCTGTTCGGCCGTGTCCGGCGACGGCCCCTTTACGCGACAGTACTTCCGTACCTTCGCACGACCACATTTAGGCGTCGGAGCCTTCACCGACCGTGTCGGACTCGCCGCCTCCTGTTCCTCCCGGGCCAGCGCCGCGGCGGTGCTTTTGGACCGGCTCGTTAAGTTTTTTGGATCCTCTAAAAAAGCAACCTCGTGACGTATAGAAGGCTCCGCGCTGGAGGACGAAGGCGCCGGTTCGGCCCCGGCGAGAGATTGCCGCGACGCTGATAGTTTCCCGCCTAGAATTTCCGCGGCCCTCATTTTCTTGGGTAAATATTCAGTTCGGGGGAATTCCTCGGGCGGTTGGTAAGAGGGACGCGTGTCACTCTGCGAGGAGCGGGGCGAGCCGCCTTGAGTCTCACTCTGATAAGTTTCGAGTATGAGCTTTTTTCCGGGGAGAGGGAGACGTGCGATCGGAGGATCGGGGGGTCTCCTCCTCGGCCATTCGGCGCGCTCCGTAGATAGATCAAGAGAGGCGTCGCTGCTTAGATTGATCGGCAAGTTATGTGCGGTATCAGTGGCTACTGAGAGATCGCGAGGAGCGTATGAGGGCTCGAACGCATAGGGGTCGGGGCGATATTCGTGTACAGGGATGGTAGGGTGAGGAGCTGGAGGAGCGTGAGGCGGATGAGCTCGGGGAGGAGGCTGGTATGCAAAAGATGGTCGCACGTCGTACATCGGTCCGTAAGCCGGCGGATAACCGCCGTACGTTGGTTCCGTCAATTCGCTTTCATGTTTGACGGATGGATGCTGCCCGACGAACGAGGTAGACGGGGGCGATTCTCCGGTAACTTCCTGTCCCTTATTTTTCTTGGGTCTCCCTGGCGTTCCTTGAGTCTGAAAATGGATTGTTACATGTTTATACGAAATACATTAAAACGCCCATTATAACGTATCTAAAAAAACACTCACCTGTAACTTTCGTTTCAATTGTTGTTTCATAAGTTGAGGACCGGTTGTCTCCTCCAGTCGACCTGCTGGATATGTAAATTGGAATGTAACAGCCAAGATGTTCAAGTATATGTGATGAGGGATACAATCTTTACATCGTACAAAATGAAGTCACTTTAGCTGTCACAGTTTTGAGCAATAGAGTAATTAAAGGGAAAGGTTTATTATATGTATAATACGTACATATTACAGTACACAGACGCTCAAGGATTCAAAGATTTATAATGTGACGTCTTAACAAATATTTTTGTGTACTTAAATAGCAAACACTGGATAAACCTTCCGAGATAGATCAAATTAATCTAAATTGTATAACATAAAAAGATCGACAAAAAATCCGCACAGGTATATATTTATCACTAAAGGAAAACCCACAGTAACCATTGTTATCTTTTACATGTTACAAAATGATGTGATACATTTACCAAGCCTTTTTATACAATACGGTATTATTCATTAAAATGGATATCTTACAAGATATCAGAGATTTAAAAAGCTAAGGCATGGCTGGGGGACCATATGTTTTTCCCGTTTGGCAAATGCATCCTGCATTTAGGCAAAGTTACATAAGCATCAAATAGATGTCCGCGTATTTTAAGATCCGTATATAAGCATATATTATATTACCATGTGAAGCATGCGGCGGTGGAGAAGCACTAGCCGGCCCTAAGGGGGCGCGTGGCGGCGCACTCTGTGATATCAAATGTCGTGACAACTCTGATATGCTTACAAATTTCATACCTGTTAAACGAAACAATTTTAAGCTTCATTGTTCGTTACCTTATGACATATTATTCAAATCTATTCATCAGATTTAACAAAATTAAAAAGTAACATTGTGAGTGTAGTGTGGCAAAATAAGACGAGAAAATGTTACCACATGTATAAAAAACATCTAATAGAAAATTTATAAAGTAAACTTTAACAATAAGACAATAGTTTATAGTGTTGTATGACTTACCAAATTTGCTTTCAGCCCAATCACAAACTATTCTATCGCTTTCCCTTAACGTTACAATGGATTCCTGGAAAAACAGGAATGTTTATGAATTTAGGACACACCATTTTAATAAAAAAAGACTACCTCGTTCATAAGTTAAGATTTATTCATGTCAAACCATATTTTTTATGTGAATACGTCTTATAGTAAAAAAATGCGGTATTATTAGTATTACTTAAAATTTTACATTGACACTTCGAAAATAGTATTAAATTAGTGTGAACAAAATGTTTAGCGTTATGGTATTAATATTTACCTCAGATGTTTCTTCTAAATCTGGCAAATGTGGTACTTCCAGTTTAACTTTTTTACGAAGGCCAGCATAACAATACCTATTACAGATAAAGAAAATAGATACACTTTTCTTGCAATTTAAACTAGATTAAATATTTTGTCACACATACAATAAAACGAAATTAAATGAGGTTCCACCATAGATATAAATATAAAGATAAATCCGCCAAACGAGTGGGACACGGATTTGAATATCTTGACAAGGGTGGCAGGAATTTACAAATTACCACACATGTCAATGAAGACATAATACTTCAGTAAAAGGTAACGGTAAGTCGCAGTCCATTGACACCCCACTGTCGGGCACAAGCCTTTTTGAGAGAGGGTTTTTCGAGCACATACCCACCACGCTGCTTCACTGAGGGGTCACTCTTCTGTTCCTAGTGCACTCTCTATTCCTTCACTCTCGTGGTCTGATGTGACGGCAATCCGACACGATTGGAAAGAGATCAGACGCAGGACCGACGGCCTAACCTATTCTCTGGCGCAAGGGGGTGGAGCACATGGCCAACCTTCCAACTTCAGGCAAATATTGTGAGTCTTAAGAAATAGAAAACTCAATGTTGATTTTTGAATTCGCCCAATCCGGGACTTGAACCCAGGAGGACTTTAGCCGAACATGATGACCCCTAAACCGATGAGGCAGTGAAGTCGAAGACTTCAGTGAAAATGCTTAATTGTGCTATTTCTAATTATCGAAATAAAAAGTGTATGCTCGCTTTATATGACATCACTTGTACGTATGACCTTGAACCGAAAATCGGCTTACGTGGTTGAGAAAATCTGTCACTTTTCTCATCTATCTTTACAGATCATGATAGGTACTCCCAAAATCCAGCATGCACTATTACGAACTGCAATCAGCACTTGATTAAAGCTCGCAATAGTTATTTATACACATATCTACTCATTTATGCATATACATTTTTGTTGGTGATGGAAATTTAAACATTATATGGAAATAATACATTTTTGTTACTTATTCCGCAAAAACAGTCTTGATTGCAATATTTACTACAAATGAATGAAACGTTGAATAAGTAACAGTTAAAATGTATAAAAAGTATTTACCTTGAGTTACCACGCGTCCCAAGTCGCCGAGGGCGTACGGTGGGATACACTTGTTTCATGACTTTGCCAAAATCAGCAGTAGATAAAGGTTTCATGTTGCTGCTCATACAATGAGCTCTAATAAAAACATAATAAATATTATTACGCAAATTTTAGATAAGACATCTTTACACTTTCATCAACTATATAAAGGGATACATACATACATAGCATCACGCCTCATTCCCATAGGGGTAGGCAGAGACAAGGTCCTTCCACTTGCCACGATCCTTGCATATCCTTCGCTTCTTTAGTTCTCATTAAACCTTTCATACAAGTTCGTCGGTTTAGAGTACTCATGACCTGGCCTGTTCGCCTTGGTCTTCCCCTTCCAACTTTCGCATTCACTCTTGACTCATAAATCATTTTTGTTACTCTCCTTTCAATCATTCTCTCTACAAGCCCAAACCATCAAGCATACCTTTCTCAATTTTAGTCACTACATCTTCTTTGATACCACAACGTTCTCTTATCACACTATTTCTTACTCCGTCACTCAGTTTTAATCCACTCATACTTCTCAACGCTCTCATCTCTACCTCTACCTTAAAATCTATAAAGGGATCCCCCTACATAAAGAGCACAGTCCAAAAATATACAGTCAAGTATGTATACACAAGCAATCCTAAGGGTAAAATATATTTCAAAATGCAAAAGGCAAGTACTATTCCTGGACACAGCCCTCTTTACTAATAGGAGACGGAATTTGGAGTATAGAACACACTGCTCCACTGGGGGTAAACAGGCTACACATACCCCAGAATTACTCCCGGAATTAAGATTCCTCACAGTGATTCCTTAAATGGTTTGCAAAGGACAATCAAGCAAAAAGTTTCAATTTACAAATCATGTTCATGATCCTGTGAAGATATGGATAAATTCGTTGTTTATGGGATCGAATTGACTATCTAAACCATTCTCGGATTCGCCTCAAGACACTAAAGTTTCGACAAAATCGATCCAGCCGTTTAGGAGGAGTTTAATGACATACACGTGCACATAAGAATTTTATATATATTTGCGTGAAATGTTTTTGTGCAGCACTTTCATTAATTTAAGCAAAAGGAACATTCCTACCAAATTTCAAGTCTCTACACCTTATGGTTCCAGAGATATCGTGATGAGATATACGAGTATATATATATATATATATATCTATCTATATATATATATATATATATATATATATATATATAAGATAAGATTTTTTCGCGTCTATTCCGAGATGAACCTAAAACAGACTCATTGTCAGTCGTGTATATTCTTTTTAAAAATTAAATAATAAAACAATCATCGTTATAGTATCGATAATGCAGCCCTTAATAAGTTCGATAAAAAATTACGATAAGCGCAGCCTGATGACATTGGGTTACCCGAGATTGCATACAATCGTATTGGCACTGATAAAAACGTTACACACAACAAAAATACCTACTCCAAAGTATTTATATTATGTAATTACTTTTACGTTGTTAAATACATATTTGTTCTTTATATAATATAGATAAGTAAGTTGAACTTTATTGTTATCGTTGAACTATTAGCACTTTTTCAAATTGGGGCGTATTAGTCTTGTTTTAGAAAGCACAATCGTGTATAGTGTATAGTATTTAAAAAAAAAGTATCAACATTAATTCTTATCTACTACAAGTTTAAGAACGTGTATATATACTTAAGTGAATGAATAAAAATATCTTTATTAAAAAAAATAACAAAACATATATCTATGACCCATATATAGTCAAGTTTTTTATAATTTTAATGAGCATGTCATTTCATTTATCAACCTAGGTTTATTTTTTTTTTGCTTGAAACATGATGTTTCAAGATACACACTATTTGTACAATAACCACTTTATAAAATTTGGAATTCGTACTTGACTACGTTGGAGCTTATACTATATATGAAAAGAAGCTACTAAAATGTGACATATATAAGAAAGCTCTATAAAGTTAAAAAATTCATCTGTACTAAAAACTTTGCCAAGCACGTACGTTATTAATCACAGACTGACTTATTTGTATTAGAAAACTTTGAGTTGCTCTAAAACTTCAATATGCATGTTATCCGTTGTATTTAATAATTAAAACATCCGTTCAATATTTTTCACCTAATCGATAACAACAGAAAGGAAGATATGGATATATTGATAAGTTTGACTGTACGTGGCTTATAAAACTCTTTTACACAAGTCAGCACAACACTTATCAATTATAAATGTTTTCTTTTACATAACATGATTTCGTTATAATAAGGATTATATCCCATTAGCAAATAATTTATATCGCACGTAGTCTAAAAATATATTTAATTTAAAATAATTTTAAGAATTTTGTAAAATATTAGTTGTCCACAACAGTATCACTCGCGTACTTCCTGATCCGATGAAAACATGGGAAAATTCGTTATTAATGGGATGGAATTGTCTAACCAAACTATCTTTGAATCCAACTGAATACACATAAAACATTAATCAAAATCGGTTTAGCTGTTAAGGACGATTTCAATTACACAGAAGAATTATATACACAAATATCACATAGTAATGAATGGAAATCAAGAAATAATACGAAAATATGCATTATACTTTGTTCATTTTTGTCATTATTAAAATTTTAGTTTATTATTCCGAAATAAGACACTTGTTCTTGTCCAAAGTTCTATTTATACAATATCGATTTTTACTATTAGAAAATAGATCTTTTTTTCAAATAATGGTTTATGTCAAATAATAAATAATGGTCACTTTATATTAATATAAAAAAGTGTTCATATTGATGATGAACTGGCAACTTCACAGAATTTACTATTTAAGTAATGCTAAGAACTTCAGGTTCATTAATAAATTACATGTCTCGAAAAAATATTCGTGATTTTTTGGTTAATTATATACACAAACGAGTATCAAATAACTTATTTAATATACAGTTGTAACAAAATTATAGTCTTTCATTGGATTTTTCTAGGTACAAAAGCGAGCTTTATTTTGTGTCGGCTTATTATGATCTAAATTATGAAAATTACTCTTTTAAAGTTAACATTTTGTGTTGACTCGTGCCATAGCCATAAATGTAGACGTTTAAATTATATTTACCTTTCTAAATTATCCTACGATCCAATGGGTTACAAAATTGTTTAAATACCATATTTTATAAAAACAGTAAACTATTTTAGTAGTCCAGAGTATAGATTTTTATATACTTTTGTCGTTAATAAAGCTCAAAATCTCCTTGATACGTTTTCTATACCTACTTTGGTGTACAAGATTTCTATACACGTGACTAAAAACTTAAATGATACTTGAATTGTATAACTTAAACTATACTTACATATATTCATCATAAACATCCTGCTTGGGTAATGAAACATCAGGATCTACTTCCAAATGTGTTTGTATCCATGTGACAGTTTGTTGTAATTCAGCCCTAAAAATGCAATTCTTTCTATAACTACAACATTGGAGATGACAATCATTATCCACGCCCACAAGTCGTTCGTTCGTTTTGACTAGAAATATTGTTCTGTCTTTTGAAGTGAAGCTCCTTATGGCAAAGTACGAAAAAATTATCGTTACTCGTCACGAGAATTACGTATATCTGACTATGTATACTGTCTTTTGGGTCTTTAGTCAGACATATTTTACTAAGAAAAAAACTGCGACAATTTTTTTTATTGCTGACAGGTTAACACTGGACTGTGATATCAGCTGATGGTAAGTGATGACACACTCTAAGATGGAAGCCCGCTAATCTGGTAAGAGGTGATATACCTTTTATGGTTTCTACACAGCATCGTACGTTTGGCGGTACGTCTTTGCTGGTGGGGTGATAACTAAACGCGGCCGAAGCCTCCCACCAGTCCAGACTTAGACAAATTCAAAAATACAACTTTATAAGTTCGTCCTACTGGGGATCGAACCCGGGACTTCTGCTATCAAAACGAGTACTCGCACCACTGCGCTAGCGAGGCCATCAAAATACTTATATTAGACAAATTAAAATATATATTGCAGAATTTAATGCAATATAAGCCAAAGAAGTTTCACTCCCTTCAAGTGTACACACTGATATACAGTTTTTTGATTGAAAAATTGAGATCATCCAATAGCAAACAACAAATCCTGTTCATAGATTTTAATATCCTGATCAGTGGTATATACAAAAAATGAAGAAAATAAGCAGCATTAACAATTTATTATTGCTGCTACTTGAATAAAATAAATTATGTGTATATGACTATAGACTCTCGAAGAATGTTGGAGATGCCAACACCTTGACAATGTATTCAGGAATTCTCAAGTTACTATATGATTCACTCTAAACTGTGAAGGCTGCATAAAAGATTGGTAAAATGCTGAATAGCGCTATTTCTAATTTCCGAAATAAAAGTGTAGTAATAAGTAAAATAGATAAAAAAATAAAAAGTAAATAAGAGGGTAGTAACAATAAGATTAATAACAAGGGTAATTTATAACAAAAATGCAATATAAATGTATAGAAAATATATTCTCTAATGGACTGTGTTAAATCAGTTAGAGATATTTTGATTTTTTTAGCAGGTGAATACTAAATTTTAATGCCAATATGTAGATAATTACTATAAAGAGTGATAGGCAATACTTATATCAATATAAAGTGACTGTGGCTCAACCTCATATTAAGTGTATGTATGTATAACATTATCATATAGTAACAAGATTTAAAATATTGTCCAAGTAAACAACCAATTGATTAAAAAACTTTCCATTTTTATAAACACTGAGATATAATATAAATGTTCATAGTAAGAAACCCTTAAATTTTGATGATGACCAAAATGATTTATTTTATTCATTGATCAACAAACATACCTAGCAATAAGTTTATTTAAAGTATTTTATGCAATCTATTAATTAATATTGTTTTTCATATGCTTAATATATACATTAAATTGTACAAGTATAGTTGTAGGTTTTAAACTATAAGCTTCTATATTTTATACTTTTAAATGTTACATTTAAATAAAAAAAAGGTTTACTAAGTAATTAAAAAATATGGTGCTTACTTGTAATGTAGTTATAAATATGTAAGCCTAGTAAAATATCATTAAGTCAGTACCTGGATCCTAATGGGTTTATGGGCTGCTTAAGAGGATCATGAGGAGGTACACCAGTTGGTAGTCGGAGATACAATAACAGTCTCTCTGCTCCACTCAGAGCCTCCACAGCCTCTAAAATTTGTGAAACTCTTTGCCTTCCTTCTTGGCTGAAATTTATTATATTATATTTAGCATAAATATCATATACATATTTTGGTAAATATTAATAAAAACCAATATATTTATCCAAGTTACTGATACAGTAGGATCCAGAATAGTTAATATTTTCATATCTCCAAAACTCATATTCAATTCTAAAATTCGGATTAATTATGAATTAGATTCACTCTTAAACCAAGATTTATTAAATTGTCTCACTGTTTTTATAAAGCTGAAATATATGTAACATATCTGCTTAATAAAAAATCACTTTTATTTCATTGACAAAAACTGCAATAATTTTATTTACAGCTTGTCTAAAGTAACTGTATACCATTTTTATCTCTGGTTTAATATAAGAAACTTTAAACTTCCCTGCTATTTATATGGAACCAAAAACAGCTTTGATTGAGGTTGCAATTCACATTGATTTAGTTAGTACAAATTAAATATTTGTGTATGAATCAATCTATATGAACACCATTTTTAAAATATGTACTACATTTATAGAATAATTTCAACTTGCATAACACAACTTATTTAGAAATACTCAGATATAAAAAACTTTTATATCATGTTACTAGTTATTATGAACCGTTTTATAGCGCAGATTCAGAGTTAATGAATTCTCAATATAGTTCAAAAAGAATATCAATATAGCGGAAGAAATTCTTATTAAATATTTACTTATAACATAAATAGCAGTACAAAATGGTACACTTCTTAATAATTTCTGCATAAATAACAACTTAACTAATCATTCTATAACAACATCACTGATGACAACATATGGAAAATGTATATATTTTTTCGAGTATATAATACATGTAATGAAGTACTTAAAATTTACAATTGTTGAGAGCTTAAGGTAGTTTTGTACTGTTTCAAGCTGTTGTCCTAAGTTTATGGATCAAGAGTGGCGATATGTGGTAAAATTAGGAGCTATAGACACACTCATAGAAGATGCATAAACATTTGGTACCTTAGAGTGTTCTCTACAATTTGTTGCATAGAAGCAATTTTGTTCGAGTCCATCTTGGGCTCTTTTCCGCCAACGGGAACGTCACCAGAACCCGTGGCACTGGAGGGTCCAGGAACAACACTAGGAGCGCCGACGATTTCTTTATCGTAAGACGCAGTTTGCCTATGTTTTGGATGATTGACATTTTCCCGATGAAGTTTCGCGTCATCCACTAATTCTCTTTCAGTTTTAACATTTTTAGAATTATCGTCAGCTGCCCAAGGTTGAAATGGAGTCGTATTATCCATTCTAACCCCAGCAGATGGTAAAGTATGTTTTATCAGATTTCATATTGAAACTTTTTATCTAAATTCAGTAAGCGTAACAAAACTCCATTTTCTTGACAATTGACGTTTGATCAGCTGTGCGGCGAGGGAGAGTGAGGGGGGAAGCTCTAACATTGCTATTGTAAAAAAAACAAATAACAAGATAATTTTCATTATCTAGTGTTATACCCAAGGCCAAGATGATAAATTTAAATATTGTTTTCTAGAATTTCAATATTTCCTGGATATTTTCACTCTAAAAATAACAATAATATGATAAATTTGATAATATAATCCGATCCTATCGCATTTTATTAACAACGGGCTCAATAAACCTGATTATCAATGAAGACTGAATTTTCGACGTAGAATTATAACTTTTGACAACGCAAAGTTGAAATATTTAATTTGGTCCTGGCTTTTATCAAAAACATAAATTTAAATTTTAAAAGGTCTGTATTATTAGAAACTTCCTGCCGGTCCGGTGATAAAACTTGGAGTGCCAGAGGGTTCCCTGTTTCTTATTTAAATTAACGACTTTCCTTACTTTGTTAATGACGATCACGAGATTGTTTTATTTGTCGATGATACATCGTTATTATTTAAAATTATTCGACAAAAAAAAAGATTATGACTACGTAAACAAATCTCTCAGCAAAGTAAGTGATTTTTATTGTTAACTTCAAACCATAAACAATAGTGTTTTAAAGCGAATTATTTAATTACTTAACAGCAATATAACGAAATTTGTGAAGTTCAGTTTGCCAAATTTTAAAGAAATGGAAACTGTTGTTTAATTTAATAATGAAGATTTAGATCTAGAAGATAGTAATGTTTTTTGGTATTACGCTAGATTGTAAACTACAAGGGGACCCCATATAAATAAGGTAAATAACGCTTACCATTGCAGCTTACGCGGTTTCATAAAGAATGGTGGTCTCACGAACATACAAACTACAAGACTAGTTAATTTCAGATTTTAACCGATCAAATGAATGGATCCAAATGTGCGGTTTGTTTTGTTTTTTGTTACTTTTGGCAAGCTAAGCAATTAAGCAAAGGAATAATTAATGTAATCATCGAAGGAAATAATCTTTTACCATCAACATGGTGAAAGTTGTATATCTTTCCCACTAATTTAATACATATCAAATCTATGAACAATAGATTGTCCTATTAATATGCATAGCTTTTTTAATAAGTAGTGTTAAAGAAGTGGGACTCAAGCCGTAAAGAGTATCAAAAACAGCTTTTTTGTTTAATTTATTTTATGGCACTAGATAATAGCACAAATTACCATTACTGACCAGTATATAGGTATTATCTATGACCAGTACGTAGGTATAATCTGTGACTTCAAGATAGTAATCGATAAGTTCTCAAACATAGCTCTTGAAATGTTGCCATCTTGATAAACAAATTAATGGATTAATATACGCATAGATATTACGTATATATTATATATATACTGGTTAGTGGTTAATGGTTATGTATAATAACAGAATGATTTTGTACACATTTTATTATCGTTGATATCTTAATAAATTATTACTTTTGTTAATGTCATCTTTGTGATAAAATACCTCACAAATCATTATTATTTAATTTACAAAGTTAGGCCGATGTACTGTATTTTTCGGAATTGTAAGATTTGTTATGTAAAAATGTTTCTAAAATATGTTCTATTTTAGAAACATTTTCATAACTAAAAAGTTCTACCTATAACAATTTACAAGTATTTAGCGTATTCTTTTTGTGGTTTGGAATTTTATCGTTGTTATTTTATAAATAGGTTGGTTACAATGTTCGAGCATTGTATTCTGGTTATTTTCTTAATCTATAATAATAAATAAATAATTTGCATCAATATATTTTCCATAACGAAAAAGTTTAGCTCCATGTTAGTGTGAGTGGTCACCTTTTCTGAATCACCGGTACGCAAATTTATAGTTAAACAAAAAATTGTACGTACAGTGTGTAAGAAATAAATTT
The DNA here is from genome assembly GCA_015832385.1 of Elymnias hypermnestra. Classification (NCBI taxonomy): domain Eukaryota; kingdom Metazoa; phylum Arthropoda; class Insecta; order Lepidoptera; family Nymphalidae; genus Elymnias; species Elymnias hypermnestra. The sequence goes on from JACTOM010000043.1 coordinate 2,624,528, forward strand.
TTCTTTCTTTCTATTGTTGTGCTAAAAAAAAATTACATTGTGATTCCTGTTACCTACTAGAAGATACTGGTTTTGACTGCATTTTAAAATAATGTAAACTGTTTCATATCTATCACACATTATTTTTTCTTAAGTGACATTATGTGTATATAGTTTATTATTTATTGTTTGAATCCCACTTGTCTCACTTTTTGGCACCAGCTTGTTCACTTGTAGGAGAAATGCTAGAGTAAGGGGTTCTAGACTCCCGGAATTGCTCCAAGGGTATCAAGGTATCCTCACAAGGTTTTCCCATTACCAGATGGGAAAACCTTGTGAGGATACCTTGAAACACAATGATGATTTTTACATTACAGAAAGGCATGGGTTTTACGAAGCATATTTTGTAGTGGCTCATTAAGATTCAAACCAGTGACTATTAAGATGTTGAATGCCATAGGGATCATTGAGAAAAACTCAGAGTTAATCACATAGTCTAATTAACACTAAGTTTGTCCATAGCATTGTGGGAATCACCATTGACCTGCCAAGCCAAAATTATTATAAAAACATAATCAGAGTAATGTTTTGTACTTATTATTTTTACTAAAATGTTTTTAATACATTAAATGCCATATAGAACACACAATAAATTGTGATGCAATTTGTTATTGTGTTAAAACAGGTCATGCACAACTATGGCCAGTCAGGCAAGCCATGTATAATTAGGATGGCATTTAACATGTTAAAAAGGATCCAAATGTATATCAATTAGGTCATCACAGCTCTTTATTAATGTGTGTATCCTATTCTGCTATCAAAATGTGACATTTTGTAATAATTCAGGTTGTTTCACAGCACTAAAATGGCAGAAGATATAGATATGGCAGAAGATATAGATATAGAAGAACACAATCTATTAGAAAATCCGATATTGAAAAAAATATTTCCAGATCTGTCTGTGCTTAAAAAAGAAATCATTGGCTTTGATGAAGGTAACCATAACTATTTTTTAGGATATCAAATGCATGTAGAATGCCATTTTTTTGTTATATCTTTTCTCAATCTTTGAATCTCTTATAAGACTTTGTCAAATTCATTGCATCATGACAAACACTTCTTCTGTGTAATACTTTACACTTGATTTTTCTTTTTTTCAATTATTACATTGGTTAATATCAAATATACTTTAGAGTTTTGTTTTTATTATCCTGGCTGGAGTAGGGGTGCCAGTATTCGCTTTGCTAGCAGAGGTCCCTGGTTCAAGCCCCAGTAGAGAGAATTAAGAAAATTGAATTTTCTAACTTGTACCAACAAAGATTTAAAATTTCTGTATAGTGTATTATATCTCTAACAAATTTTATGAAATATATCTTTGATCAAAATATATTTGTTTTTAAGTAATGTTGAAATTGATAGGTTATACATTAAACGCTTGATAGAAGAACATTTAAATCAGGAATTAATTATATGCATAAATAAATATTGTAATCTCAAAATAACTTAATATTCTCTTTCAGACCTTTCTGAATGTGTAGGAAACATAAGTAAAACCGATAATAGTATTTCCAAGTATGATGTCAATAACTTTTCCATTAAGACAAACACCAGAAATACAAAAAGACCATCAAAATTAGTGGACACTTTTAGTAGAAAAATTGGATCCAGTAGCAAGTTAACTAATATTGTTTATGGAAATTTAAAAGTGGTATTAAGAGATATAAGACCTCACTTGACAAAAACTAAGAGATTTTGTGAAAAATGTTTAATACTTTTTCACAGTAAAAAGTTGTTAGAGAACCATAAATATATTATCCATGCAAAATTATACCAACATTCTAAACACAATACATTTATTAATGCTACGAGCCAGAAAAATAAATGTTACATTTGTAAACTTGAATTCCCTTTCAAATCTAGTTTACAAAGACATGAAAAGATTCATGGTATTCATTACAGAAAGAATAAAGATGGAAGTAAGAGTCATGTTGCTGAATCTAATGTTATGGTCCAAATCAATGATGCCACTATAAATATAACACCTTTAAAGCCTTGTTTTCATTGCAATAAGATATTTCCAAATGAGCAGGATCTCATTGATCACTTATACAGTATATTGTACACTAAGAAAACCAGTGCTACACCAATGTCTGTCGAAATTCAAAGAGAGGGAAACTTTGAATACAAAAATCGATTTATGGCCAGAGCAAGTAAACATTCTTTTGAAGAGTTAGAAGTAGCAGTTACCAATGTTGCATCATTTGATATAATTGGTAAAAATATATACCCAAACTCGAATGTCACTTCAAAATCTGCAAACAAAAAAACATCTCTAAATAATTATAACCCATCACCATTACCCCAAAATTCAAGCGTTGAGGTGCCTAAAATTGAAGTCATGGCTTCAAAAGTAATACTTTATAAATGTTCAGAGTGCCACATTCACTTTATGACTTCGAATGCTGCCAAAAACCATTTTGAACACTCAAAATCTAAAATAAATTGGAAATGTCAGCTTTGTAATAGGCAATTCAAAGAGAAAGATACCATTATTCATGGGGAACAGCATAAATATAGCCATTGGTTTACTATCAGTTTTGAAGTCTGCTCTAAAATTTTGTACAAATGTCAAACATGTGCTGTGCACTTTGGAACTGAGACCTTTTTTAAACATAAAGATAAATGTGTTTCAGAACCAGTTGAATCGTCATATTGTAGTATTTGTGATATTTTAATTGAATCAAGTATTAAAATATCTCATGAAAATGAACACATTGAAGGTAATCTTACATCAAAGGATTATAAAATTATTGAATGTGAAAATTCTAATACAGACTGTAATAATGAAATTGAAGACAAAGGTTGTCTTGATGATAAGTATAAGTCCGAAATTAGTGATTTTGGTTTAAGTTTCAAAAACCCTAAAGTTCCTGCTGCTAAAGAACGTGACAACAAAGAAATGGTCACAAAATTAAATAACAGTCAAGTCATACATGCACAAGAAGGCCTCTTACATCTAAGCTATTGTAAAGTATGCCAGTGTTATTTGAGTGAAGATTATTTAAATGTTGAACATCTTCACTCGCGTTGTGCTAACATTTCGAAATATATATGTGATTTGTGTGGGCTGATGTTTCCGAATGATATGAAAAGTCATTGTAATTTGCATCGCAAACATGAAAACATAAAGTTACAAGACTTCACTTTTTATAATTTGCAAACCAAAAAAACTATGAAGCCTATTATTCCCGAATTACCCAAATGTAAAACCTGTGAAACACATTTCATTTCAGAAACCGAGATGAACGGACATATATGTAATAATATTAATTACTTGTATTGCTCTTTATGCAAAATAAAATATGGTAATGTAGCATACAACTTGCATATGCCATTTCATACTTATGATATAAAGAATATGGATAAAGCGATAAATAAACCCAGAGCAGGATATACTGATGTTTTACACTCTAATACTTCATATATGAAAGCAATTAAACCACCTATTTACACATGTAAAAATTGTAATATATCGTTTAGTACTTATGATGATGCAATAGAACATTGCCATTTACACACGAATCTTAACACTGTAGATACGAATGGAGTTTTGTGTACAATATGCCAAATAAAGTTTGATATGTCTTCTTATACAAAACATAGCGAACTGCATAAGGACCCTGGTGTTAATAAATTTTCACGCTATTCATTTGATGTATACCATTTTGGATCTGACAATAAAAACTGGTTGAAACATGTTTTTCAGGCAACGTCTAAACGTCTTGTCGATAAGAGAGTTGAAGATTCAATATATAGATGTGAAACTAGAATAAAAATGAAAGTGTTACAAGCGGGTCCACCAGGCCTAACTATATATAAATGTGGGAAATGTCAATGCATTATAGATTGCAATACCACATTCGCCCATATAGCCAATTGTTGTCAATATACTGAAATAAGCTATTGTGGTTTCTGCGAATTGAATTTTTCATGCAGTACAACTAGAAATACTCATGAAATAATTCACAGAACTCCGTGTATTACTTTGAAATCGTATAGAATAGTCCTGTTTAACTGCGAACAAGATAGTAAGTTAAACTTTAGCTTATTGAATATAAAAAAATATTACGTCGTTTACGAATGTCGATGTTGTCATATGGTTGTGGAGAAATACAAGTATAACCAGCACATATGTTATCTGGATCATTGTAAAAAATGTCATGTCTGCGGATTATTAGTTTCTATGATAGCCTTTAATGAACACGTAACGAAACATAAATTACTTTCAAGTTTTAATGAAAATAATATTAGAGTGGTTTTGTTGGGTAATAACATTCAATGCGGAGATAATTTGCACAGAATCGATGGGGGGTTGGTACCAACTTTTAGTGGCATTGTATGTGATTACACGTTTTATAAATGTATGAGTTGCGGAGTATGTGTAAGAGATGTTCGGAATTCTGCTCAACACACTTGTCTTATTGAGGCTGCTAAGTCAGAGTGTACAATATGTGATTTGATATTTGATGAAGGGAAATTGAAAGGTCATTTGAGATTGCATGGTACAGATCCTGATTTCACAAAAGAAACCATTATGATTAAATACTTTACCAATAGTAAAGCAGGTGACATTAACAATCAGTTACCTTTGAAGTCATTAAAAACAGATGATATTTTAGAAATGCGTTATCATAATGCGATTAATTCTGCATCTCATACAGTCGAGGAAGTCAAAACAATATTATATAAATGTAAGTGTGGATTACATTACATTCAAGAATCTTCATTGTTAGAACATATGAAAAAGTGCTCTGGTAAGATCAAAGCCAAACAAAGCAATCAGAATTGTCCAAAATGTGGTCTTACATTTACACCAGATGTTTTATTTAAACACATTTTAGAACATCATGGAGATAAAAAAGTTGACTTTAAATTTGAAATTTGTGGAAATTCTTCCAAGAGTAATCTGTAAAAGTCACACCTTCAACAACAACAAAGAAAAGTAAACTTAAAACCGATATTAGTAAAGAAATTGAAGAAAACATAACATCATATAGGTATAATAGAACAGAGTTACTTTTGAAAACTTATAAACAGCAAATGAATGCAAAGAATAGGATTGTAAAAATGTAAAATTATATAGGAAAATAGGACTATAACAGAAGTGATATACTAGATATAGCACATCTGCATACAAAAAGTCAAATGGAATGCAAAGTTGCACAAGAGAAAGCTTCAGTTGTCCCTAAGATACTCCATGAGACCGCATCTAACATCATACTGTTATACAAAAAGGGAGATAAACATGAAATACAAAATTACCGCCTCATTAGGCTTATGTCCACGGTATACAAAATATTTGCCAAGATTTTACTAAAACGCATGAAATGATGAGAAGGCGGGTTTTTGAAAAGATTACCCGCCACGCCATTATCACGCCAAGTTTTACAGAAATATAACGTATACCAACTTACATACATTACATTTGTAAATTAGACCAAAGTATTTGAATCTTTATTTCACGAAAATATATAAAATATACTAAGCATTGTCTTTATTTCAATAGGATAATTCCAAATAAGCAGGATTTTATTGATCACTTTATAATATATTATACACTGAGAAAATCACTGCTACACCAAAGTTAGGCGAAATTTAAAAAAAGGTAAAACTTTGAATATAAAACTCGATTTAACAACAGAAAAAGTGAATATTCTTTTGAAGAGTTAGAAATAGTTGTTAACTGTGTTGCATCGTTTGATATAATTGGAAAAAAATTCTCTCCAAATCCGAGTGTCACTTCAAAATCAGCAAACAACAAAACATCTTTCAATAATCAACACCCATTACCCCAAAATTTCGTCTCTCAGTTGCCTTTTGTTAACAAAATTAAATGGCGAATAAAGTTATGGCGAGTAAAGAACCACATTCGCTATATAACTTCGAATGCAGCCAAGAACCATTTTAAACACACAAAATTAAAAAAAAATTGTAATATTATGCCTATTTCAAAGAGAAACATACCGTTATTCATGGGGAACAATATAAAGAGATCAATTAGTTTCCTTTCGGTTTTGAAGTCTGTTATACAATTTTGTACAAATGTCAATTTTGTACAATTTGGAACAGAGAACTTTCTTTAAACAACAAGAAATGTTTATATGAACTAATTAAATCACCATATAGCAATGTTTATAATTTTTAATTGAATCTGATAATGAAATATCCCAAGATAATGAATATAGCGAAGGTCATCATATCCTAAAGGATTATAAAATTATTAAATATGAAAAATCTAATGAGGAATCACCAATGAAATTGAGGCCAATGGTTACCTTGATGATAAGTCCGAATGAATGATTTTAATTTCAAGCAACCTGAAGTTCCTGTTGCTTAAAGATATGAAAATAAGGAAAAGTGAAGTTTAAAACCTAATGCCGATAAAAATAGAATTATGACAAACGTAAAGGAGAACATCATAAATTTAGGAGAAATTCAAATCGTTTACTGTAACGAATACACATACTCTGTCACTAAAGAAGTGGAGAGGAAGATAAACAGTGGCAAGAGGAGGTACTGCAGTTAATGAGAAGCTATAAAAGGTAATAAACTTGATATAAAACAAAATAATTTAATACCTGCATACTTCCTTAGTCCTCAAAAAACAGAGGCAAAATCGGAAGGCTGACTATAAATGAAGCAAAGTGCAAACTTGTGATGCGATGGTACCCTTGGAAAGAGAAACGCAAAAGAGGAAAACCACAAAAAAATGGGATGATGTCAAAAGGCAAGTGGCAAGAGCAACGTGGAACAGGCAAGACAAGCATGAATCGAAGAGGTTGGTCGTATTGATTACTATTTAGTCATTAATTACTATTACATAAGTCGCGTAAGATTACTAAGTTAAGAAAAATACTTTTTATTTGTTGTACAAATATATAAAATATTGTCCCTTCGAACTGGCACACCACGTAAACTATACCGGTTCAGTCTAAAATGTAGAAAAGGGTTATAAGTGAAACGCCTTCGAATATTTACTACTAGAGCCAGAGTACGTCCTGTGACTGTCGTAGTCTTAGTTGCGAATGGTGACTGCGTGACCATGCAGAAACGAAGTGACTGCGCGGGCGCCGTAATCTATACAAATATGTCTCCCTGTTAGGGTGGCCTCGCGCAAATCTATGGTCGCCGCCCTCAAATGTTATACACGACTTCACTGGGACCGCACTCTGTACCCTTTGTTGTCTTTAGTACCAAACTTTGAACATTTACAAAACTAAATATAATTGTATGACAAAGGAAACTTACTAACAATGGAACCTATTACAGATGAAAGCTATTGCTTCTTCTTCTTCTTAAATCTTCTCTTAGTTTGTAAACAATTAGATTATACTATAAAACTATATATATTTACAAACTTATATTTGTACAAAGAACTTTTTTTTAAGTTACTTTCCATTATAGTTTATAGATGTTTATTGGAACGAAGTTCCTTACCGCGCGTTGTAAAAGGGGGCTAGATGGAAAAAATCCTTACGAAAAGTTGTCACGAGACTTTTTGCTATAGTAAGCTATTGTAAGTTGTGCGGCGTCGCATGTTTCTCTCTCTGTCTCTGTCTCTCTCTCTCTCTCTCCCCTCTCTCTCTCTCCCCCCCTCTCTCTCTCTCATAGAAAGCAAGCCAGATATTTTCATTTCTATTTCGCATTGAACAGTGTGGTGTCGCGACGTTTATTTTTGTTGAGTGTATACGGGTATTTTTGTAAATAATAAAAAATAATAATAATGAATCCTGACAGTGTTTCTGCACAAGTTCCGGATATTGCTGATGGAGCTTGGTATAACATTATATTTGTTAATAAAAAAAAATATTATTATAACTTTAAAAAATACATAAAATGTGCAAAGGAACTTCGTTCCATCCGGGTGTCCTATTACATCTCTCAAGTTTTTTTTTATGTTATATCGCGCTAGAAAACATGAACATAGTAACCCGCCAAATATTTTTAATGCTGCTAAAACAACAAAGTTTAAATACAGTGTCTAAATAATTACCCTATGTCGATAAATACGGAAGTTTTGTAATTTTTGTTTGTGAAAAGTTTTTATGTACTGGTGAACAACTGTTTTTGCGATATAAATAGATATACAAACACCGGCATATTAAGCAGAACACAAAAAAGTCCACAATCAAAAAAAACTTGGTTTTATTTTAAAATCTACTTCATTTATTATTTAAAGTTTTATTTGTTTTAATAAAAACGAGATCATATTAAGAACACATTTTGCGAGTAAAGACTATTTGTGAAAAATGGTACATTTTTGAACTTTTTATGTCACCGGGAAAAGTGAAAATTAATATTAAAATAACAATTAATTAAATTAGAAAAATGGTGACTAATATCACGTAATTCCTCCACGTGCTCTTATTATAATTTCTACCCGTCTAGGCATACTGAGAATGATGTTATCGATGGTCTCCTGGGATAGTCTTCGCCATTCCTTAACTACGGCGATTCGCAGATCACCCACGTTGGCAGGAGCTGGAATTCTGGACTTAACTTTTCTTTTCAGCAAGTCCCGAACGTGCTCTATTGGGCTCATATCCGGTGATCTCGCCGGCCACTCCATAATAGTGATATTCATATCATTAAGACATGCTTGAATTATCCGAACGGTATGCGGCCGAGCATTATCCTGCATAAAAACAAAATCGTCACCGATATATGGGGCAAGCGGTGCGACATTTTCTTCTAAAACTTTTCTGGGATAGCGATCTGCAGTCAGACCCCCTCTGTCAATTAATACCAATTCTGTGCGAGCTCCCAAACAAATGCCCGCCCAAACCATTCTTGATCCACCACCGTATGCAACTTCAAAAATCGCCTGAATTTATCGTTCTTCTTTGCGTCTGCATATTCTTTGCCTGTTGTCAATTTGATTTAAAAGTATTCCGCAAACATCCGCATTCCGCGTTCCAAAGTCGATGTTCCTGAGCAAAAGTTAACCTGTTTCTACGACGATTTACCTTGAGCCTTGGAGCCTCTGCGGGCACAAATGAACCCAAACCAGCTTCTTCGAACCTTCTTCGTGCCGTACGCTCACTTACGCTTACCCCCCCCCCCCCCCCCCCCCCCCCCCCCCCCCCCCCCCCCCCCCCCCCCCCCCCCCCCCCCCCCCCCCNGTACGCGAAGCCGAATGAAACGGTCATCCCTACTCGAAGTGCGTCTTTTTCTGCCTTGTCCTGCATTTCTCACATAAGTACCGGTCTCCCTGAACCGTTGGATACTGCGATGGATCGTTGAAGCTGGTCGACGAAGATCTCTGGATATCACGCTGTAGGTTTGATCATTCTTCGCATTTCGAGTGCCCTGGCAATCTCCGTTGAGGCTAAGTCAGGCATAATTTAGTCCTCAACTCCAAAAAGATACGCGATTTAAAAAAACGAACAAAAAACAACATTTCAATGAAATTTTAAATCAAACTCGGAAGGAAGAAATACTCGAAACTTGCTCCAGATAAGGTGTATTTGAATAAAATTAAAACAATTGCATAAAATGTAATGTTCAGTTATTTTCTTAATTAGAAATGATTTCTTTTTAAATTAAATGACGTATAAACCAGTCAGCAAACTTATATGATACTGATATCAAACCTTTTTTTACGTTCCGCCGAATATGCCGGTACGATTATATAAGTTAAGAATTGGCTGAGATTGTTATTTCATACTGGCCTATATGTAATAATAGTGTGCGATTAGATATAAGATAGAGTTTATTTAATTTCTTGTAGAAAATGGTACTATGCTATCTTAATGTTTTTTATTTTTAATTATTTTTTTAATTACTAGTATTCTCATAATTTGCCATCTGATAAAAAACAATAAATGCACTTGAAAACAAAGTTTGCTTTATTTCCCTATTTCTTTTTTTAAATATCAACAAACAATTGCTAATCAAATAAATCAGCAATGACAACCGCCACTTAGCAATAAGGCTTCTTTACGAAACTTGCATCTGCGCTATCGTGACTTTTGTATACCGGTACATAATGTGATAGATGAATGAATTTATAATATATTAATTCATCGGTTATTCTTTCTGACGACGATCAAAATGTTTTAAACTCTATGTATGGTATTTCGAGAGAGAATCTAAACTTCCGAACCAGTTAATAGTTAACTATGCGTCACTCCTAAACATCAATTTCATAAGATGTTTGCATAATAAATTCCTTTATGATAATGACGAAATTAGATAGACTTATCTAGAAAGAACTTGAAACACCCACAACGTCTTAGCAAAGGAGACGAGATCCATGACATTCAATGTCATCATCTTGTCGCTTGGTTGATATTATCAATTCGCCAGTGGGGTCGCCATTCCAGGCCCCAACGACTATCGAATCTTCAAATTATTTGCCCCGCTCAATGGCACTTCAGCTTTGAGTAAAAGTGCTATTTTGGTAATCTAATCTCTATCGTCCGCTGAATAATTCTGAGCTTTCGTATGAGGATTGAGGCCCATAGCACATATGAGCATAATATTTCAGAAATCTTTCAACACCTTCGCGATCTTATCCACAGAATAAGTATAAGTATCTAGTTTTTTTAAGATTTTTTTTCATAGAGCTTCTGAGCTCTATAAGATTTGTCTATTCAGTTTATTTCCACATAGTCTTGTGTTGTTCATTAACAATGTCACTATTAAACTTCAATGTCAGAACTATGACATTTCAGATTGTCAAATGTCAAGAGTTGAAGTGCATATAGCTTGTAGCATTCGATGCCCTTATTTAATATTTGTATGAAAATTATAAATAAAAGAGTATGACTATATAAATTCAACAGAATGTTTATTAAAAGTACCGATTAGTGAAATTGAAAAATGTTACTACACGAGCGTCTTTGCCAATGGCTGGGGCATTTGAAACTATCTCGTGTTATATTAATGGTATCCATAATATTATTCATTGTGCCGCTCGTAACGCATTATTATTTATCAAAAGTAAGTAGCATACTGGTATGCTCCATATCGTACTCTTCAGTGATGCACAGTGACGCTATAGTGCTTATTTACTTAATGAGTGGAGAAGGACCTGGAGATATTCTTCTATTTCTTTATTATATATTTTCCAAGTAAATAGTCATAGAGTGGGATAGATCAGAGTCACCACATTTAATATTAAATTGAATACATTTTTAAGAGATCTCAGTGTATATGTTCCACATATGTATGTATATAAAACATTTTCATTTCTTATAATATTTATATTTTATGATATAATTAATAGCAAAACAGTTGACGTTATATAGTAATTAACGTTATATATTGAGGTATAATTTGAATGTCTTGTCTAATTTTTATATCTAAGTATATTCAGGCATATTAATTCATTGACTTGAATAGTTAATGCATTCCACAGACAATTGATTTCTTGTTAATTATTCCATTGAAGTTTCTTCTTTTTAATCAGTTTCATTTGGAATTACTCATTTGTTATTCTTTAGCAGTCTTTATGCTATTATTGAATTTTTTTTACTGCTTTATATGGCTAATGAATTGACTCGGATTCCTATTAATCAAATCAAATCAAAAACATCTTTATTTAAGTAGGCATATTACAGCACTTTTGAATCGTCAAGTTATATTTTTTTCCACACTCCGATTCTAATATACGTCTGATGATGGTACTCTTAGTAATATTTATATGTTTAATTATCATTAAAATTTATCAGTGCTTTTCAATTAAGCAAAATGTCTTGAAGAAATATGTGAGCATATGAGTAGTCAGTAGATATGCTGTCAAGCATCATGGTGGGTCTATGCTGTAGAAACCCTCTCTCCCATGAGTAAGGAGTCTAAACAATAGGAGATTAACAGGGAGTTACATAACTTTTACCTTACATTTCTTTAGTTCAGTATATTTAAACCCTTCAGTGTGATTTATAACTCAGTATAAAGTGTTGATAACAGTATGCTCTATTAGAACATTGAGTAATTTGTAATTTTTTTTTAATTAACAACTTCAAAAGTAGTATTTTTTAAACTTATGAGTAAATTTTAAAGTAATCTAGATTAACAGTACCTTATAAAAACCTTTAGTTACACAATATTTGCTTATGGTATTTGATGATGTTCCCTAAATGCTCAATATGAGATGCCATGGCTCTCTACCACAATATGTAAAATAATCACATTCAGGTTGATATATTTTAATTAACTGTTATTGCTACTGGTAATTATATTTTTATAATGTTTTGTTATCAGTGACATATTAGAGTACTATAATCTTATCACTAAGACATAGAACATGATCTGTTAGACTTACAATTTTATTTATATGCATGGGATTACTATTTATGGATGTTATGAAACATGTATAATTAGTTTAGGAGAAACACTTGTTGATTGGGACTTGCCTTTGGTTGTGCATATTTATGTATAGCTGTATTTTTTTTGCTGTTTTGCTCATATATACAGGATATGGGACCACTGCCGAGTACTCAAAAAATCAAAATAGTTTTACTAAAATTTATTAATAAAGTTACTACTAAATTTATATCTGAAATAGGTGCTTACAACCATTCTTAGTTCAGTAATGATTTCATAATTTTTTTATTATGTAAAGTCACGATAGAGCAATTTTTGTATATTGCTAATGCTCTATCTCTGTGAGAATTGATAGGTTGTCCATAGTCTATAAAAATATCCTGTCAATCTTTGGTCTATGTTAGCTTTTACCATTACCCAATATACACTAATAGTTCTATCTATCTCACAGTGGGGCCCACTGAAACAGTGGACCCCACTGTGAGATCCTTTGTTCATGCTCCATCCATCCCCTCAAATACCCAGTCTGAGTTACAGTATATGTTTAAGGTTGGAATCAATAAGGTCATCTGGTTGTGGATAGGCTACTCCCAGTAGATTCATTCACATCCTGGCTAGGCAGTCGAATTTCGCACAGTAGGTGCTTTTTGTACATTAATAATTACTTTACTAATTCTTTACAGTATGAAACTTCATCTATTTCGTCAGGTGCTAATAATATGCGACACACTCTAGAAGCCTTAGGCGATCTTTCAACTATGGATATTGTAGACCTAAAAACTAGGATAGAAGAAATGCTTCGAATTAAGGTTTTTATTAATTTTTATATAAACAATAAGTATAATACTAAAGATTATATAACTTTTCTATTATTATTTCCCCACTAATAATTAAAATATTTTATTTCTGAAGGCTTCCGTTTCAACCGAATTGCGACAGTTGGAAGAAAAACGTGGAAAGTTGCAAAAGGAAGCAGCAGCTGCAAGTGCTAAAGCCGATAGTGTTAAAGCTGAATATGCTCGTGCAACAGCAGAACTGCAGCGATTAAGGGTATCTGCAGATCAAGCAAGACTAGCACAATTGGAAGCAATTCGCCGCGATTCCCCAGAGTTAGCTCCACCTACACAAATCCTTCCTTCACAACCTCCTCCTGTACTGCCACCTATTAGTTCGTCATCTGAAGTTCATTGCCGTATGCACTCCTGTTTTGATCATTCACGTTGTTCCCTTACCTCTGGTTTTCCAATATATTTTTACGATCCAGAAAAATATTCGCCTCTTTCAAGTGCTGAAGTCGATGGCTTCCTCAAAACAACCTTACGACAAACCCTAAGTTATAATTCCCATTTAACACATAATCCTAAAGAAGCTTGCGTTTATCTGGTCCTCGTTGGCGAAGGATTTCCTCTTGACAAAAATCCCTCGTAAGATTTATTTTTCAGTTTATTAAATTTATTATATAAAAATGCTAACATTTCATAACTGAAGCTCGTTATCATCTTTTAGTTCAGTGGATACTTACAAGTTGTCTTTAAATGAGAGTGCTGTTAAAAGTTTACCATACTGGGGAGGTGATGGACGCAACCATGTATTGTTGAATTTAGCAAGACGGGAATTATCAGTTGGATCTGGTGATGCATTTCATACTGCTTCAACAAGCAGAGCCATGATAGCTCAGTCCACATTCAGTATGCTGCAGTTCCGGCCAGGATTTGATATAGTGACTCCTCCTGCTTTAGGGCCACCCGGTGGAGATGTATGGGTAGATTGTGCACCCATAGCGCCAGCACGACGCAAATATATACTTAGGTAAGTTTATTGCATATGAAAATTTGATATAGTGTAAAATTTTAGTATGCGTTTAAAGCAAAGTTTAGTTTTCAGGGTTCACAAACGCCTTTACCGATCGGATCAATAGACAATGATAAAGCTCTTATAGAGTCTCTAAAAAAGATGGCTAGTTCAGCGCCGTCATCTGATGTGTTTTTCTTGCAATTTGAGTGTGATCCATCTATTGAAAGAAGAGCTGTAATACCGATCGGTGATTGGGATCTTTGTGGTACCGATAGGTCACGGCGGTCCCTTCTGAGGGATTCTACCTTTGTGCTGTTATTAGCTCCCGCCGATACCAGTTATGCTACTACAGCTCTATTACAAGCTAGATTGTATGAAGCGTTGCGTTCGGGATCTATTCCAGTGATTTTGGGAGGGGATCGGATCCGTTTACCTTATGACGAAGTTCTTGATTGGCGTCGAGCTACTTTGTCTCTTCCTAAAGCTCGAGTAACAGAATTACACTTCTTACTTCGAGCATTGTCTGACGCTGATTTACTAGCGTTTCGAAGGCAGGGTCGTGTGTTATGGGAGCGTTATTTGAGTTCCGTTCAAGCCAGTATGGATTCGTTACTGGCGACTATAAGAACACGTTTGCATATACCAGCTCAACCGGCAGTAGCGACTCTAGGGGTACCCGCATTCAATGATTCTTATTATCCACCGAAGTTAGAGCCACCGGCTGTTGACACAGAAGCGGAAGAGACTCTTGGACCATCCGAAGCTCCTTATCCGAGTCCTGCTTACCGCAGGAATTACTCCGTAGCTTTGTTGCATGGATACGAGTTGTGGAATGATTGGGGGGAACCTTTTACTTTGTATCCACAATTACCTTGGGATCCGCCGGTGACATCTGAGGCACGTTTTATGGGTTCAGCAGCTGGTTTTCGACTGATAGGTGCAGGTGCTGGTGGTTCAGGAAAGGAATTCAGTGAAGCTCTCGGTGGTGATCGACCTAGAGAACAATTTACAATAGTAATACTTACTTATGAGAGAGAAGCTGTATTGGCAGCGGCTTTAGCACGACTTCGAGGGTTGCCGTATCTCAATAAGGTTTGAATCTATTTTTTTTATAGCATTTGGGTGTTAAAAACATTTGTCTTGCACTATTATAATATATCGTGGATAAATATTAAGATCCAAGTCTGTGCAGTTATATTACAATCATACATTTTATATCATTATCTTAAAATCTTAAATTGCATATCATACATGAAGGACACGTCGTGTGACACATAGGTCTCAATCTCATGGGAATACGTGGCTATTTTTTACATTCCTACTATTACTTTACACTCAATGTTTTAAATAAAATAACATATTTTTTTCATTCACCCACAGAAGTTCAAATACATTTAAACTTGTTTTTGAGGACGCTTGTTAACGCAGTTTTTTTAAATTAACAATTAATCTAATCGTGTTTGCAAAGTTGTAAAGAACCATCTATTGAAAGCTCACGAAAAACTTTTGAAAGCATTCCATGTAATGTGTTTAAGATGTTCTTCGATGAAGTGGTGAGACGCGTGGATTCTGGGTCAGAGAAATCGCGGTCTCGAACCCTAGGCGTTAAGTTTCTGTTTATAAAAATGAAATTTCTGTGCTTATTTTTTCCAATACATCATTGTTCTTTTCGGTGTAAGAAAATATCTTGAGAAAACTTGCATATATCGGGGGTAAATCTGAGGTATGCCTGCCAACCCGAAATGGAACAGCATGTTGCCTGCTGCCTGGAGGGAGCCTGTACCCTGCAGTTAATAGGCTGCTACTTATCCTACCTTAGCTAAGAAGTTTGTGCAAGATGGTGTAGTAATTGAATTGACTTTTATATTTGATATGCCTTTTATTGACAATATCCCAAATATGTTAAATACATTTTACATTGGGTGGTGTTAGGTGGTGGTTGTATGGAACGGTGTGACGGCGCCCACAGTGGCTCAGGCGTGGCCTGAATCAGGCGCTCCAGTAGCAGTAGTACGAGCATCGCGCAATTCCCTTAACAATCGTTTCCTGCCTTACAATGTAATAGAGACTGAGGCAGTGCTATGCGTGGACGACGATGCTCACCTCAGACACGACGAGATTGTATTTGCTTTTAGGTAAGAATCTTTGATACAGGCATCTAAATATCAACGCTAGAAAGCAAGAACGTTACAACCAAAAATCTAGGACTATTCATTTGTTATTAGACTAACCAAATTCTATTAACAGATTTAGATACTTGTTACAGAACTGACATTAACAAGACTTGATTGCTTACTCAACATAATGAAATCACAATCTACAAACAAACCTTAATCACAAATTTTTTAGAGGGCGCAATTTTATTTTTGAGATATGCATGCCCCTCACACCTCACACGCGTGGTAATACCCTAGTGCTGACATTTTCTTTGCATTGAAAAACCCCAACAAGTATTTATTTATTTATTAAAAGTTCACCAACAAACTACTTACATTCTAATATAAAAGAAATACATATGTTCGACTTATTTTCTATGTAAATGTACCCATTTACTAGATTAAACACCGCATGCATAAAGTTAATAGAAATATCTTATGACTACCGTACATTTCTATATATAGTACCGCCGTAAACATTTTACAACTTTTTTTAAACACTCACGAACCCTTCTGTCAACCCTCAATTGTAGCCCAATGGGTTTTTGTTGTTTTGTTTTTGTAATTTATATGACATTTTTCTTGCGAATTTCGTCATTTGACGAAAAAACTAGTTTCAATTTTATATATAGCCCCCATAAAAATATTTAATTTAATAGATAGCTATTAAAGTTATTAAAATATATATTGTACAGAATTTAAAACTTTATTCTAAAAAAATCATTTCTGTTTTACATACAAGCTATTCTTTTAGTATCCCGAAAAAAAAAATTATATTGAAAATGCTTTTTTATGGGGGCTATATATATAAAATTTTAACGAGTCTTTTAGTCTAATAATATAAGAAAAATATCATATGAAATTCATTTCCACAGTTTAAATCAAACTTTAATGAACAAAAGATCAAAATTATGTTATCCGTCTGTACAGTACATATAAATTAAACATATACAATTATAGTCACTTTAATCAGTAATCCTTTAACACATTAACACCAGCTATGTCACACTATACACTTTATCACAATTTTCTATACAAATAATACACTGATTTACGCCACATGATAAACACTTTACTGAGCCACTGATACTACTAGAATGAATCTCCGTTGTGACCCGATCTAACACGAAGACTTTTTCCGGCGACAACGTCTCGCCACCATCCATTTCATGATCAATGCTACCAACCGTTTCCGCCGGAAAACATGCGACAACATTTACTAGTGTTATATGAAATTTTATTTGAATATACAAACGGTAACTTACAACATCTACATACTTATATTTAATAATATTTATTGAAATAAAACGAATAGGGAACAGCTGATGTGTCTGTTTGACAGCCAAAGAAAACTTCTTAAATTATCATTTGTCGTAAGTTTATTTTAAATAAGAACACATACGATGTAATTCCAGGGTTTGGCGAGAGCATAGGGATCGTATTGTGGGTTTTCCGGGAAGGTATCACGCATGGGATCTCAATTTTAATAATGGATTCTTATACAATTCTAATTATAGGTAAGTTGAACATTTTTTAACTTTAAACTTCTCTTCGTCATACATGATTTCTCAGATATCCTTGAAATTAAATAAAATGTGAAAAACATACATCGTGACTTATAATTAACACTTCTCATTGAACTTTACTATAAACGTGATAAATTATTGGTTCATTCCATACAAACTATTTTTTGCTACTGCTCTCATATCAAATTCGTGTGTATAATATTAAGACTAAATAACATCAAAAATTTATATATTAAAGTTTGCATTTAACTATTTAATCATAAAAATTTGTGTAACCCAGATTTCTCCAGAATTTTTACTTTCAACGAAATTCAACGCTCACTATTTACTTTAAATTTCCGTCATTATAAATAAATTTCACGTGATTCGAATAACATTATACCCTCCATTTTTTGTCTGTGGAAACATAGTCTTCGGAACATCACATTCACTTCTATGAGGCAAGTGATATACGCGGCCGTACGATTCGATAAAAACGAAAATCATCTCGCTCTTTCCTTACGACGGTATCGTATTTGAGAGAGAAAAATAACAGCACTACAACTAAACGTGCTAATAATGGGAATGTAAAAGTTGCGTATCAACTATTTGGGTTTTTTTGCTATCTAAAATAGTATTTTTAAACGATTTGCGCTTTCCATAATAAAAAGTGGGAAAAGGTCTTTATAATTGCTTTTATGATTACAAAAGATATTAAAAAGTTACTCGTATATTATTACTCAATACTCAAGTTATTAAATTAAGACTCTTACATGGGGGATTTCAAACTCCTGCTTCGAACCGGCTAGGTATAATATGACAAAATTATCCTTACATAGTCTTTCCTTGTATAATTCCTTCAATATTAAAGCGGGGTCCCATAATACCTTTTGGCTATAAGTAATGTAATTGTTCTATGATAAAATTAAAAGTGCGTGCGTACAAAGTCCACATGTCAGAAGTGAAACTTTGGCGATCTAATTGTTAAGTCTTGTTTATATTTATACCAATCTAAAACTTTAGATTTCCGTGACTTAGAGGGAGGGAAAAAGGAAGATATGTTAGAAATTTAATGAATTCAATAAATAAAACAGTTGCGAGCTGAGTATGGTGCTCACGGGAGCTGCTTTTGTGCACCGTTATTACCTCTGGGCATATTGGAGGGCTTTGCCGGCCGCTATACGCGACTATGTGGACGAATATATGAACTGTGAGGACATTGCTATGAACTTCCTCGTTGCTCACATCACCAGGAAGCCTCCTGTAAAGGTAATTTACATTGATGAATAAGAATATCTCATCTCATTTTCATTTTCGTATACTTTTTTACTGAAGGTCGTGGCTGCTCTGATGTGTCAGTAGCTGCATGGAGGAGTATTTTCCATTTCTCTCAATATCTCTGCCTTCGTATCATAATGTCTTATATAATACTGTTCGCGCCATCTGGTACTAGGCATTGGTACCTCGGAAACGGCGTATTCGCGCCATCTGCAAGCTTTCCGACATACTAATGCGCTAGTTATAGGGAAGCGGCGCGTCTACCACACGAGAGGGCGCCGTTCCATTAGCATGGAGCAATGTAGTTTATCTATTATCCGTAGTCGTCGTAGTCGATAGATAGCTGCCAAACCTCGAGGCGTATCGTGACGGGCCAAGGAAGCATGTTTTGTAGGTTTTTGTATTGTTGTGTCGGGAAAGTGCGGTAATTCCACGCGGTATTTGGTTTTCGCGTTTCGAAGTCCTCTCGTAGCCCCACAACGAAGTGCGGCGGCTCAGCGCGGCTGGAGGTTATTCGGCCCACATGGTAGCCGCAGTTTGGACTTTCCTGTGCCTAATGGATGAGAGGAGATCGGCGTTGCCGACAGCGGCTTTCCGCAACGCCTTGGCAAATTCACATCCAGAGATATACACACATACAAAATACACACCCACGTGTACATACCACTGCCAGGGCTCGTCGTTGACCGAGGGTAAAGGCGCCGGGAATCCGGGTAGGTGCATTCACATCTGTTCGACCCCTATGGAATCTCTCATATGACTTCTCCTCCCGCCATCTCAGGGACCGATTCGATTCGGACTTCTATGGGTCCGAGTCCAGGGTCGAGCCCATGACAGGGTCACGGCTGGCGTGAACAAATATCATAGCACATAACATCATATCGCATCACATCACATGTTATCAAATATCGGTGTTAATTCAAACACATAGACATTAATATCATGTCATATCTCATCTCATCTGCTTTTTCATATACTTTATTGCTGAAGACCGTGTTTGCTCTGAAATGTCAAAGTGGTTGCATGAAAATATATAAATAAACACACGCTCGCACGCACGCCCGCCCGCCCGCCCGCCCGCCCGCCCGCACGCACGCACGCACGCAGGCACGCAAAAACACACCACACACACGCACACACACACCACACATATTTATAATTTTTTTACTTTAGTCGTGAGGTTTGAAGTACGTTAGTTTTTGAACAATTGTTTTGAAAAACTATTATTGTAGCTATATCTAATCTTGATGACAGGTAACATCTCGCTGGACTTTCCGCTGTCCGGGATGTCCCGTGACTCTGTCCGCGGACGAGACCCATTTTCACGAAAGGCATAAATGTATACAATTTTTCTCTCAGGTAAGACATCCTTATAATACTTTCCTAGATTTATGAGATTACCTTTAATGTTTTTATGTTTAGCTTTTTTTGTGCAATGTTATGTTATATTGTCAATTTAAAATATAAATCTTGAATGAATCTGAACACGAAAAAAAATCATCTAAATCAATCTGGCTGGACATATGTATGATACATAAATGAATCGCAGTTTCGAATAAATAATCACAAAAACAATTTTTAATTTTCAAAATTTTAGTTTACGGTCGCAGAATCCAGATCCAGTCAATAATTTTTTGTGTTAATAGACACAAACTATATTTTTTTACATTTTTGCGTAATTTACAGAATTCAGCAATATTACGATTACTTTAGTGTTGCTAATCGATAGTCCTGTGGTAATATTTTATATAATAACAATGAAAAAACGTATAATACGTTATCCATAGTCTATAAAAACGTATTAATACGTTTCTCACAAAACAATATGTTAAAACTGATGCTGACATAATGTCATTGTTTGTTTGAGTGCTCTTATATTAGATAGCGTATTTGAATTGTGTCATTATTTGTCCAAAACAATGATATGTGTCATATAATATATACGTTTTGTCTGAACAGGTAATGG
The DNA here is from genome assembly GCA_015832385.1 of Elymnias hypermnestra. Lineage (NCBI taxonomy): Eukaryota > Metazoa > Arthropoda > Insecta > Lepidoptera > Nymphalidae > Elymnias > Elymnias hypermnestra. Next base: position 2,645,536 of record JACTOM010000043.1, read on the forward strand.
GTTATACGCCCTTATTATCAACGCAGTACCGTGCCGACTCGGTGCTATTTAAAACAAGGATACCTCACGACAAACAGAAATGTTTTAAATTTATATAAATTAGAATAACTTTAAAAGATAACGACTCGAAATTGTATTTCATACATTTTATAATACAGCTATTAGGAAATATAGGGCTATATGATATTAATCGTTAACCCTTTCGCTGCGGGAGACGTATAATTACGTTGTATCATACGGCTGGCTTATTAATTTGTCTTAACAAAGTGACACTTACATACGGAGGGGCCAATGACTAACAGGGTACCGGAAAGTTTTGAACACAAAACGCTTTATGAAACGGGGCAAAAATACGTTAGTATTACAATATACATTTCAAGTGTGATGTGCAAGTAGATATTAAAGTTGAAACCAGTTGCTGTTTATTTTTTTAATGCATTAAATATTATATAGAAATTTGTATTAATTATTAAAATATTATACTTACTATACATACATGACTATCCCATTGTTCAACAATGGGATAGTCATGTATGGCGATACTGGGATGTTGGCGGTGTGTTCCACGCACATAACTCGTTAAGGCGTCGGATTCATCTTTCCCTGGTCGTGCGGGATTTCTCGTCCCATCGAACCATGAGAGTAAAGGCCTATAGAATGCAGTTCTGTTTGCGCATACATTTGTGCACTATGATATCTTCTGCGCAAATGGCAAATCTCGGAATGAGATTGGCCACTGTGCATGAAATTTCATCAGGAGACGATGATTTTAGAAATGGCTAACAAAATAATTTTTTTCGATAATTTATTTACTCTACACTATTACTTATATATTCTAACTTGTATTGCCTATAGCAGCACTGATTGTTAATTATAAAATTTGGAAAACAATATTATATTACCCCAACCGCAGGGATCTTTGTTAAGACATAATAATAAGTCAACCGTAATAAACGAACCTTTTTGTTGGTACGTAGTATAGAATGGTTTACGTAAAAAATCGAACGGAGAGATCGACATTTAAAAAATGGCGCCGAAATCGAAGGGTTAAATAAGTAAGGATCATTTTGATGATTCTAGGAACTGGTGTGGAATATATCATAATAATCATGAGAAGTATAGTGTCTTTAAACATTTAAGCACAATTTATGTAATTCCATCTTTCTGTAAATGATTAAAACGGATGGAATGATTTAAAAGATTCACTGTTTAATTAAATATCCTAAAACGCTTAAATTTATATTCTGTGATCAAACATTCTGAATATAAAAAAATTAGAGATGAGGGAACTTTTCCAATTGAATTTTATCACGTGAATATCAAATCTATCTAGTTTTTGTTGTACACTAATTGTAAGTACATTTATTAAAGTACGTGTAAAATTATGTTTAGTTTTTACAATTTTTTTGGACGTGCATTTCATTTCTATGCATAATCTTGTAAGAGTTTATTTATTCTCTATATAAATACAGGAAATGTATTATACGATTGTAAGTATCTCTTCCTATACAGTAATACTATTACTTATCATGAAATATTATAATTCCCTTAATAATAAAGTGAAATATCTCAAAATATTTCATGTTAATATTTACAATGATTTTGTGTGTTTCACGTAAGATGGCATAAAGATCTTTTAGTGGTGCAATTAATTATAATTATATATATTACTTTCTAACCTTTTACTGCTTTAGAATCTTTATTTTTTTCTCAATATTCTCGTATGTTTTTTTTAAATAAATGAGTTTGTAGTTATTAGTTATTTCTAAGACTGAATAACACTTTTAAGCTTGTGTAATGTTTACTTTTGTAATAAGCGATGCCGATGAATTTGTAATGCGCGTAAGTTTCCAAAGAGTTTTTGACTTGTTTGTGAATGTTTTGTTTCGTTTGTTGATTTATAAATATATAAGGATGATAGCAATGTGTCGTTTTTTATTAGAAATATCACGTTACGTGTACGTTTTGTGTAGATACACATCACATAACCTAACCAGGTAAGCGCGATATTATCTTTGACTGTATCATTTATCAACAAGTGAGATGATAGTCAAGTAAACCAGCTTACAATAAAAAAAAATCTGGTACATACTTTAGTGAATTATACGAAATTGTAACTGACGAGGAGAGATTAAAATGTACTGAGAACGAAATACTCCTTGGTAAAAAAAAAATATACTGGCAGGTTTAGCTCATATATGTTATATTTATTAAGAAAAATATCTTCAGCCCATATTTTAGTTTTTATAATAGTCCTAAATAAAATCCGGCCGAGAATATGAACCAAACTATGTTTGAATTGAAAATAGGAATTTCGAAGTTTAATTTGTATTATGAAAATAAAAAAAAAACAACCTGAATAATAAAATATATTTATTAAACACAAGTGTCTGACATAAAATGATTGTCCGACATGAATTGACACATACACATCCTTTTTTGTACTACAATTTGTGTGCGATAAAGTGGGAAATATTGTACACGAAGATATCTTCAGTAATAAGAGACAATCGTTATATTCACCTTATTGTCAACTGTTTTACATTCAAACAAAGTACAATTGAGTCAATTAAACGGATTACCCGAAATTTCGACAAAAAATCAATTTGGCATTAATAATCTTAAACAACAATGCTAGATTAATTTCTCACGGCTCTGTTATACTTCTTTGTCTGGTTTTTACTGTAAAAGAGCTTCAATCTTTCAAGTACTATTTAAACTTATTTCCTTAATTTGCTATTATATTAATTTAGGAAATACATATGACGTTCTTGCTCCAAAATTGATATAGATACTTAGTTTAGAGATTGGTTGATTAGGGACTGGTGATAAATGTCTAAGTAAAATTTTGTAAGTTATACCTTTTTTAAGGTAAAAAAGTTATGATACCAATGAGGCAGGAAATTCGGTGAGTATTTAGATTTCTACAACCAGCCTATAAAAACTTTTTAAGACTGACCACTCTGGTTTAGAGATGGCAACACCAGTATTTAGCTAGCCTCACTGAAGTTGACGCGTATGAGATGAAAGCCACCTGTCACTTATTATCGGACTTAATAATGTCACTGTCAATGTACTATTGCCGCCATTATTTGTTAGTAATATATGAAGAAGAAATTGCTGCATGTATTCTTTTTTAATAAATATTTTAACATTTTTTGAAATACACATTTCAATGTGTAGAATATAAAGTATTAAATATAAAAAATTACAATATAAATATCACTTATCTATTTACACTTTAGTACAGACTAAAGAGGCCGTATAAAGTCAATATTGTATGTAATATAATCTGTAATTATATGAAATATATTCTCAATAATTAAATAATATTTACTTAAACGTGATCACCAATAATTTATGCTTGTCTTTATAAAAATATAATGAGAATTTCTATGTCATAACGACATATCTGCCGTTTTTAATGTAACCTATTATTATGTTCATTATAATAATATGAATTATAATCTAAATCTACGATAGAAAAATCTTATAATTACTAATAAAGTGTAGAATAATAATTGGAAATTAGTAAATAGACATGATTTTAAATAGGCGAGTGAGAGAAAATACAGTGTACAGGTCCCTACAAAGATTCCAATAAATGTTACAAGTACTTATATGATAAAAATGGCAGTAAAGATCCAATTTATTAAACATGCTCAATAGATTTTGGTTTATACAAAAATATATAGAACACCTCACAACTTACTAGGTTTTTTTTATTTATTTATGGTTTAGTGACATATTATCGCGCTGCTATATTACCATAATGGCACATCTCCAAATGTCTGCAAATAATCTATTATTAATTGAAAATATTTTATTTGTTGCGATATTAAAAATATTGTTATTTATGTAGCTAAAATAAGTATTTTTTATAATTTTACTACTTAGCCTGCAACAAGAGCGATTTTGAGATATGTCACTATTGAATTAAAGCAGCGCCATACATAAAGATTACACTTTTTTATATGTGAAATATACATTATGTCATTAGTACTTAAAGTATTTATTTCGATTTTGTTAAAAAGATTAGATGGGGAGGGGGGAATTTTCGACGGGGTTTGCGGCGTTTTACAGTTTACGTGAATAGAAAACTAATAAAGATTTCGTTCTGAAATATCGTTGTGTATTTGATGTGGGCGTATATCGCTGGGGACGGAGATGGGAGAAGGAGGGCGCGGGTGTCCACGCTGCATTCGCCTTCAGGCCATGTCTTCGCCTTTACCATCCAAACGTTTAAGCTGTAATGTTAAAGATATATAATTAATTTATTTATGCGCCACATATGTTAACTTACACCTAAAAACTAGTACAGAAAGGATAGTTTATCCCTTAATAAATCTTTTCCACGAGCCCTTAAGGTGGTTAAAATTAATAGATGGTGTTATCATATATATTAACTATCTAATCAAGACATTTTAACAACATTTAATTAGATAAATAAAATACACACTATACTTTAAACATTTCTTTATATAAATACTAGTATATAGTAATCAACCTTGTATAATAACAGTACCTTCTAAACTAATATTATAAAGAGGAAACAATTGTGTTTTTGTATGTATGTATGTTTGTTACTTTTTCACACACAAATTACTGGTTCGATTTCAAAAATGTTTTCACTATTAGAAAGCTGCTTTTTACTGAGCGACAGGCTATATTAGTTTTGCAAAGTAACCCAAGGTGTGAAACAAAAAATCTCATATCGCGTGTGCTGCGAAAACTATTGAAGATAGAACTAAAAAATGTTTTACTGTATTGAAGAACGTATTAATATCTACAAAAAAAGTCCATGCTTTATGTCCAACTGCTGTAATTATGCCACTATAACTACTTTTTGAATTTAAATAGTTAATAAAAGTGCCGACCATAATAAATAATATTTTTTTTAATGACCGTATCAACAACTGTAAAATACTTCTTAAATTATTAAAATCAAACATTCCATTCAAAAGGTCTCAATCTAAAGAAAATAATGTTTTCATAGTCGAACTCAAATGTTATGTATAGGGAAGTTCTGGGGCAATAAAGTATTAGAAATAAATCTCATCTCTAATATAATAGAAGAAAGTTTTGCATTTTGAATTTTTAATTTTAATAATTTATAATGAGAATAATAAAAATTACTGGACAGATTTCAAAACTTCAATACTTGTAGAGTATTTTTAAATTGTCTTATGTCGGACATTACGTAAATGATGTTGCGAATTTTAAAATGTTCTAGTTAGATATATATTCGTTGTAAAGTAAAATCTGTATATTGATTAAATTATGAATGTGTATATCTAATAATCTGAAAAGAAGTAATGAAAAACTAAATGGCATGAAACTTTTAACAAAAAGTAGATTATAAATTATAATATGTCTAGAAGTTATGGTTTCCAGAGAGGGCGTTATGAGTGGGCAGTTTTTGGCGGGAAAGAAAAAAGGGTTATACATGATTTGTCATCGAGGAATAAAATGACAAATGGTTGATAACACTGTGTAAAATATATAAAAATATGTGAAAAAAAAACGGGTAAAGCCAGTAAAGTAAATTAGCCGTATTTTATATATTATTAATTATGTTTCAATTAAGAATGTAGTGCAGCGGTCGCGGAACCGGGGTAAATTACCCCAAATGGGGTAGAATGAAATTTTTAGGGGTAAAAATGAAACTTGTTAGTTTTACTATCTCTCCTTCAGCCTTTTTTAACATTTTTTTATTGCTGACAGATTAGTGCTGTCTGATTAGATCTGTTAAGAGGCGATATACCCCTTACGGTTTCTACACAGCATCGTACCGGAACACAAATCACTTTGTTTGGCGGTACGTTTTTGCTGGTAGGGTGGTAACTAGCCACGGCCGAAGCCTCCCAACAGTCCAGACTCAGACAAATTAGAAAATACAATTTTCTAAATTCGTCCTACCGGGGATCGAACCCGGGACCTCCGCTAGCAAAGCGAATACTCGCACCACTGCGCCAGCGAGGCCGTCAAAGGCCTACGAGAGAGAGAGGGGGAGAATGCAGTGGATGCTCCCCTTCACCGCCGAATCAGGCGGAATACAAGGCGGCGCATGTTTGCGCATCTGCTCCCGCCTCCCGTCCTCCGGGACACCAGGGCAGAATGCGAAAGCTGAACACCTGGTGCCTCACTAAAGGATGATAAGGTTTCCGCTGGGTTTTAGTTGGTATTGTGATACCTTCCATCGCCGAGTCCCACACTCCTGGCTGGTCATCGGTCAGGGTCTGTGCGTAAATTACATTACCCAGCGACAAAAAAAGGTATTACATTGATAATTTGAATAAATTATGTTTTCTGTTCAAAATTATCATGGGGGCTATAATATGAAGGATGCTAAAAAGAACCTATTTCTTTTTTTTGCTCTTCGCCATGGGGCAAGATCAACTTGCACAAAAATATTTTGGGATAATATTTAAAAAATTTCCCCGACCGCTGATGTAGTGTATAATAGTAATAGTATATTACATACAACAAAATATCTTACGCTTTGTTCTACAGTCCACGCTGTGGGAGCGAGACGTCCAGCACGCTTGTAAAAGATATATATATTTATAGAGATAAATGGCGACCTATTAAGCTTCCGCTGTTGAGTATAGGCTACCTCACTTGTAGGAAAGAGTGTTTAGAAGTATAGACCCACCACGTTCCCCTGTATTCCTCCTCGGATATGCAGCTTTTCCTTCACCGAATAACACAATTATGCTTTGGAAAGAACACTCAAGCACGAAAGTTTCGTTTTTATAAAGACAAACTTAATGGTGCCTGCTGTGAACTGTAATTCACGATTTCTCTAAATGAGGTCAATTTTAAAGATAAAATAAGGCCGTTAGTCTAAGAACAGCCTAATAACCATCATATCATAAAGAAATTATTTTATATTAATGCTAGCTGTCTCGGAGTAACTCGCGTAGTTCCCGACCACGTTGATAATTCGGACCGATAATCTATCTTTTTGAATCCATTTGAACATAAACAAAATTAAAAGTGCATGCGTACAAAGTACACATGTCAGAAGTGAAACTTCTTTGGTAAACCAATTTTTAAGTCTTGTTTATATTTATATGTAAAACCTTAGATTTCCGAGATTTAGAGGAAGGGATTTAATGAATTTAATTGTCATTAAATATTAAAATTGTCGAAAATGAATAAAAATAATATAATGAAATCTCAAATGACGAATTTTAAATAAAAATGCCACGTGTTTTTTGTCAATATTAGAATTTATACAATATTGTTAATTAAATTTTGTTTTTGAATTTAATATTTAGAAAAGAGAATTTATGAAATATATAAGTTTATAAAAATGCTGCACATCTTTGTGACGCTAATCACGCGTTTTGGTCATAAAAAATCACTCTCATGCGATTTTTGAAGGTTCACTTCAAAAATGTAAAATCTACATCTAAAGATAAATCAGCCTAACTTTTTAAGAGTTCAGTCACACTTACAGTAGAATTATTTACAAGGTAATTCATTTATACATAGTTAATTTCCAAAAATCGGTAAAGGGCGCTGTGGTAATCCAGGAAAAAAGTTTTAAGACGTTTAGCTTGATAGGAATCAATAAATTTAGGGGGATATATAAATCAAAAATGTTATTGTCAACCTAACATATCTAATTGAAATGACTAAGTGGATTATATTGAATTATTTGTATTTAAGGCCGATTCAAGAATGGTTTAGATTGATAATTTAATCCAGTAAATAACGGAGGTTCTCATATTTCCACGGGATCGCGAAAATTCCTGTCGTGAACAGCTAGTTCCAAAAAAAAAAATTAAACTATATATATAAAAATATAAATATTTTACTTAGAAAACAACGGTCATATGTCCTCTCGATTGCAAAATATGATAAAGGGTTGATTCAGAATTAATATGGTATATTCGCTTTTGTTATACTTACTTCTTTCTCGTCGCCAGCAACTGGACGGTAGCGTGGTGGGATGGAGTTAGTTTCAGGTGGTGGTGCTGAGAATCCATGCACATACAACAGTGCCGCGGCAACTCCACCCGCTACAGGTCCCGCCCAGTACACCTAAATAACAGATATAGAAAATAAAGGTAAGTAGCAGCCCATTAGCGTCCCACTGCTGGGCGCAGGCCTCCTCACTCATATGAGAGACGGTTTTGGACCCACCACGCTGCTCCACTGCGGATTGGCAGGCGTAGTACACAAGAGCACTCTCTATTCCATCACTCTCATAGTCCGATGTGACGGCAATCTGATACGACCAGCTTAACGTGCTCTCCGAGGCATGGGATTGAATCACACCACCAGCTTCCCAACTTCGGGCACATATTGAGAAAGTTTTAATAGAAAACTCAATATATATTTCAAATTGGCCCGACCCGGGACTGGAACCCAGGGTCTCACGTCTGTAGTCGAACATGTTAACCACTAGACCAATGAGGCAGTTATTTTAAGGAACAGTGTATTTGTATGTATATTTAACCACAACCGTGTATGTCACGAACATAAGGCTTTTCGGATCCGGGACAAAAGTGCCTTTTTCTCTTCCGGTTAGATCCCACTGGCGCGCTTCTCCCTAACTTATTTTATTTCCCGGTAATCTAGCAACGACTTTTTCATCGATGTGTCAGAGGCAGCTTAAAACATGAGACGAAACTTCGTGGACGATAATGACCTATTTTTCTCCCTAGGTTGGTTCAAGTGTTAATTGGTTTATTCAAAGCCTACGATCCTTATAATTTTGTCTTGACACCGAAGCTGAAGTGTACATTTTATCCTTAAATCAATAAATTTCGCAGATATGTATTAATGTAATCCATCATGGTCAATACATACAAATTTTAATTACGATCGGTTGCAACATAATTGAGATATAAAAGTAAGTAAAGACTGAGGTCTGTAAGATGTAAGTTTTTATTTGTTTTTTATTATAACCCAGAATGCATAATATTTTTTTTAATACAATTTAATAGATTAATAAGTCTAAAATTTTCATTCTCAAATGTCTCAAAAAATATATGACATAATTGACTTTAGATACCTTTTTCGTGACAAAATACTCATCCTATCTATTAAGTGCATTTTATCAATTATCAGTTTTGCCAATAAAGCCTAAACATTAATAAATATATTACTCGGTTAGACGCAGTTTTAAAGTACGCAATATAGGGTTTAATAAAGATATTTTGTTAATATACTAGTGAATTTTGTCACTAATAATACTGGTATAGATCGGTGACTTTATCAGGATTAGGGCATCTCATAAAACAATATTTCACTCAGCCAAGGTCGTGGAAACATCGATATTATTTTTATCAAGTGTACCATCGATGTTTTGAGCCATTGGCCGCGTGAGATATCGGTACGAGAAATTTTGTTTTCGTTAATTATTATCAGTTCAGGTACATTATAATGTAAATTAATGCTTTCAATTGATTTATTTTAAATGAAACACAGATGACAAAAATATTAATTAATGCCATCGATAGTTTTTTTTTTATAACGAAATACAGATGATAAAAAATATAAATTAATGACATTAATAGAAATTATTAAAAGTGAAATATATAAATATACAGATTAGATAAAAGAAGGGTTAATTGAGATGAAAAAATGTTAAATGTTATCTGTGTTATCCGACAAACTGAACGTTTATGATTTTCATCAAATAATTATTAAATATTACTTTATGAGGAGCAACTTAAGTTGACAGTAGTCATTCTTTTAGTACATCACATATTTTAGTTTTGTTAAATTTAAAAATGTCTCATGAAACATATTCTGAGGAGAAATAATTTTAATAATTAAGCAAACAAACAATTAAGTTGACAGCTTCGTTGGCGCAGTCGTGAGAGTATTCGCTTTACTAGCAGAGGCCCCGGCTTCGATCCCCAGTAGGGCGAATTTAGAAAATTGTATTTTCTAATTTCTCTGAGTCTGGTCTGGTGGGAGGTTTCGGCCATGGTTAGTTACCACCCTACCAGCAAGAGCGTATCGCCAAACAAAGAGATTTGTGTTCCGGTACGATGCTGAGTAAAAACTATAAGAGGCATATCGCCTCTTACCAGTCTAGCGCGCTTCCATCTTAGACTGTGTCATCACTTACCATCAGGTAAGATCACAGTCAAGCGCTAAACTGTCAGCAATAAAAAGAAAGGAATTTCCCAGTAAAAGTCCCGTCAAAATAGGTCTAGACGTAAATCTAGACGTCTGAACAAACAATAGGAAATAGATAGATTTTTTGATTTATAGCTACCGGTATTTTATTGCTGACAGGTTAGCACTTGACTGTGATTACACCTGATGGTATGTGATGATACAGTCTAAGATGGCAGAGCGCTAAACTGGTAAGAGGCTATTTACCGCTGATGGTTTTTAAGCAACATCGTACCGGAACACAAATATCTTGCTTATCGGTACGTCTTTGCTGGTAGAGTGCTATTAGCCATGACCGAAGCCTCCCATGAGTCCAGACTCAAATTCGAAAATGCAGTTACCTTAATTCGTTCTATCGGGAAAGCTTTTCGTTTAAAGTTACAAACAGACATTTCAATTGTATTTATTTGTATAAATTTGATTGATTCTGCTATATCACACCTATTACAGTGAAGCTATTAGCCATATTGTAATTGTGGGTAATGCCGTATAAAACAGGTGTTGTTTTGCACGCACTTAAATGGATCTCGCATATTTTTCATAGTACGCGATCTCAGACACTAACATATTGAGAACTGGTAGTTTCGTGATTGCTGGTGACCTCATACTATATTCAATATCATTTACAATCAACTATGACTATATTAGGGCCGCCTATTTAGTCATATCAATAAATCACTGATATAAATAGTCCTATTATAAAAACACTAGCGCTGTTCCACATTCGACCGTAGTTTTTATTTTTTTTAAATTTTGATTTATTAGGTTTCCAACAAAAGTAATATATATATATAATAACACAAAGTGAGTAATATTCTAATTAAAGGAAACAACGATATGATATAAACCAAAAAATTGCAAATGCAGACTATTCTTACAACATACATAGCATCACGCCTCATTCCCATAGGGGTAGGCAGAGACAACATCCTTCCACTTGCCACGATCCTTGCATATCTCCTTCGCTTCTTTCATTCTCATTAAACCTTTCATACAAGTTCGTCGGTTTAGAGTACTCTTGACCTGACCCTTATTTAAAATGTCCTGGATTTGGTCCAGGAACGTTCGCCTTGGTCTTCCCCTTCCAACTTTCGCATTCACTCTTGACTCATAAATGCTTTTTGTCAGTCTCCTTTCGTTCATTCTCTCTATATGCCCAAACCATCTAAGCATACCTTTCTCAATTTTAGTCACTACGTCTACACGTTTATACCACACTCTTATCACACTCTTATCTCTTATCACACCATTTCTTACTCTGTCACTCAGTTTTAATCCACTCATGCTTCTCAAGCTTGTCAAAATTCGCGCTTCTCAAAAAAAAGTGGTGGTGGTATTACAAAGTGAAAAAATTATAAAAATATAAAAAGAAAATATATTTAATTATAAGAAAAAACTAAACTAAGCTCCATTTAAATATTGGTAGTGTGTCCCCAAATATATCAGCTATATTGTCATTATGAAAAGTGTTGTACTCGTATTGAGAAGCTGACTAAAATAAATAATAGGGCAGAACAGCGCCAGAAACTAAATATAATATATAAAAACAAATTTTAGTAAATAACTATATAAGATATTTGTCAATGAAATATCTACATATAATATAAATATTACATACATAAATATCTTTATATCTATAAATACTGTCTCATGGGTCTAATGGTTAGAATGTTCGACTACAGACATGAGGTACTGCTTTGCATGAGGTTAAGCCGTCAGTCCTGCGCCTGACCTCTCTTCGATCGTGTCGGATTACTGTCACCTTGAACTATGAGAGTGAAGGCATAGAGAGTGCACTTGTGTACTATGCCTGTCATTCCGCAGTGGAGCAGCGTGGTGGGTGCTCTAAAAACCCTGCATGCTCTCAAAACCCTCGCTCCTCGGAGTGAGGAGACCTGTGCCCAGCATTGGGTCGTTAATGGGCTACTACACACTATAAATACATAATGAAAATACATAAAAGATATAAAATAAAAATATACAATTTAAAGAAAAGAAAAAGATATAGTATACAAGATAGAGATAGATAAAATTGCTGTGCTTAGAATTTGTATCTCTTAAAAAAATCGATCCAAATATCCGCGATGGTATATATTAATCTCTAAAGGATAACTTACAGTATCCATTTATATCTTTTATATATTACAAAAAGTATGTGTTATTTACCATGCTATTTTATACAATAATTATATACGTACCCAGTGGTCGGTCCATGCGCTTGCAACAAGAGCAGAGCCGAATGAACGAGCAGGATTCATAGCTGAGCCAGTATAGTCGACGGCGAGCAGGTGTCCCAAAGTTACAGTGAGACCGATGGCCAGTGGAGCAGTTGATTTGCCGTCAGGTTTGTTCGGATCGCAAACCTGTAGATACGTTAAAAAGTTTAGATAATATAGTAATGTAACTACTATATTGCTTGCAAGGTGGGCCTGCGAACGAGAGAGGGAGAATGCAGTAGATGCCCCCTCTCGCCGCCGAAGAAGGCTGGATGCTAGGCGGCGCATGTTTGCGCACCTGCTCCTGCTTCCGTGAATGTGCAAGCTGATCCTTTGGTAACTGACTCACGGATGAAGAGGTTTCCCCTGGATTTTAGTGGGTATTGCGAGTCTCCTCCCTCCCAGAGTCCCACACTCCCAAGCTACGTGTCGGGGTTAGTGCGTAAATGTATTACCCAGCGAGAAAAAAAAAGATGTTGAACCCAGATCTACAAGGTTATTTTTAAAAAAAATGCATAACATTACATACTGTTGGAATATAAGAACTGTTTTATACGTTACAGACTTAAATGTTATTCACATATTGATATGTACTTTTAAAGATTAGATTCTGGGCAGTCTCTAAAGAAACATCTTATCAACTACTACTACTATTCTAGTAGGCTACATAAAAATGACAATTTATTCAAGACTAACTTTTCTATAACCAGTTCCCAGAAGAAGTTACAAAGATATCTCTTAGTAAATTTAAATTGTTTTATTAAAAGAAAAATAATTGAAAATCATGCTATAATTTGAAGGATTACTTAGAAGATAAGAGAGCGTGGCAGTGAATGCTCTAATAGATATAGAATAAATTTAAAATATATGTTATAATGTTGATGACAAAAAACCTTCACTAGACTGAGACCCTTCTCAGGACAGGGTGCAAAGGAACCCTCGTAACTTTAGACTGTAAGTCGTTCTTTAATAACGTCATCAGTCGTACATTCAAATATTATATGTAAAAAAAGATATTTGACGATTCAAAAGTGCTGTAAAGGCCTACTTGAATAAAGATATTTTGAATTTGAATTTAAGTTATATGTAAAATATTTGTATCATAATGTTAAATTACTTGTTATCAACAGTTTATTTCAAGAAAATGAATAGGAAATGTCAAAAACAAGTGATGGAGGTCTGGTAAATAAAGTATCAGTGACTTTCCTTCTATTAAGTAATATATAAAAATATATATATACGAAACAAAAGAATAAGAGAAAGAAAATAAGTGCTCGTTTCTTCTCTATCTTTATTAATTTATATCTCCCTCTTAACCTGCGTTCGCTTCGCTTGCTTACTCTATTCGTAACGCTTTCGTTACACAGTCTCCAGCTCACTCCCCAAGTCAAAGAAGTTTTACTTCAAAACTTTGTGTTATTGCCACTTAAAAACGAAGAAGCCTATTTATTAGCAGCGATAACTATAATTATGAAGACCAAGACAAGAGGGCTTTGCCGAGGCTGACAATCCGAAATATTAAACATATTATATAATTAAGTTATTTTGAGCTGTTAAATAAATGCTGCTTTATGTATAGTTAAGCGCTATCCTGTTAGTAATAAAAATAATGATTATCTTTGGTCACGTCTGCTTATCTTACCCTATTGATTAGAGCGAACGTTTGCAAACTATATCATCCTGTCTGACAGTCAGCAGTTTATACCGAATATTTTAATGTCACGCGAAGTATAATTCAAAATACAAAAGCAGAATGAAATTGTTTAAGAACAAATGAAATATTACGTTCATTTTGCGAAATCAAGTATTTTTTTTATAAAATGCAGCGATCATGAGACTTTGGTTTTAAATTAAATATTCAAAACTTATTAGTTAGTAGTTAAACCTACAATTGATGGAATCTATTGAAGGCGTCGTCACAAAAATAGCAATTTCGTAAGGACACAGTTATGCAAAAATGTACATATACATATCATTCGAAGGACTACTTAGAAGCTAAAAAATCGTGGGAGTGAATAAATTGCTCTAATCGATATAGAATATATTCAAATTATATATTGTAATGACGATGACAAAAAAACGTACACCCGACTGAGTTAGTTGTGGTCTCTTCTCAGATCTGGGCGCGAAGGAACACTCGTAACTTTAGATTGTAAATCGTTTTTAATGTCATCATTCGTCGTACATTCAAATAATATATGAAAAAAGTGCTGTAAAGGCCTACTTGAATAAAGATATTTTTAATTTAAATTTGAATTTGAAATGTCTTAGTTATAAAAAAGTATTTATCTGTATGTATTTACACAAATTAAGCAAAAATATTTCATTAAAAAGGGTTTTTTTGGGGTCGTGTGTTTTCCTCTTTTTTAATTAGGTTACATTCTTTTAATAAGACAAAATTTACAGAGACAGTCTTTTATAGTATTCCTATATTGTTCTCATCATTACATAGTATATCTTTAATAGTATACAATGGAGTAATGGAGTACAGCCTCCGCTGTATGTACGCTTAGATATTTTAAACTATAGAACGGATTTTAATGCAGTTTCAGTAATAGAGTTATTCAAGTATATTTATATGTATAATACATTCATATTATACAGAAAAGCCGACAAATCCACAAACGCCGGCTAAACCTTACTAGATAGATTAAATTAATGTGCTACGGAATTGTATATCTTGAGAAGATCGACAAAAAAGTCCACGTTGGTATTTAACTTTGAGGTATAACACACAGTAACCATTGTATCTTTGACATATAAAAAAATTCCAGCTATTTTATACAATACGTTATATGTTTGTTACATACGTTGTATTTCATGTAGATCAATACTGCCTTTAACAGTATATCATTAAAATAGATATCATATACGTTATTTAAGATTTACGAAGCACTTAAGTGTACTTAGTCACAGTTAGTAAAGGATATTTAACACTATAAGTTTTAAAATTTAAATCACTAAATCCTTTTCACATAATAAACCTACAGACTTTACCAGGCATCAATGTATGGTTGGTAAACGCTTATATCTGAGATGCTCGACGAGGATACTTCTGTCTAAACTTAAAAGTTCGTGCGTACAAAGTCATAGTGGAAGACGCAAATGGTCGTGCATACTGAAAGCCGAAAGTTAAGCTGTTTGTGTCCCCCCCCCCTCCGAGGTGGGCCTCTCTGATATAAATCTTGTTTATATCTTGTTTAGATTTCCGAGACTTAGAGGGAGTGAAAAAGGAAGATATGTTATATTCATTGGAATCTCAAATGACAAATTGCAAATAAAAATGCCGTCTTTTTTGTAAATATAAGAAATTGTTAATTAAATTTTGTTTTCGAATATAAAATTTTAAAAAGAGAATTTATGAAATATTTTTATTTTATATTTTATGAAAAATAGTGTATTAAATTATTAAATGACGAGTGGCAAATTAAATTGACACATGTCAATATTACTTAAACTTACACTTCAAACGAATTGGCATAAAAAACGCAATCTTCGTGTCGCTAATCACGCGTTTCTCTTCAAAAATGATTTGTCTGTGCACCACCGTGAAGGTACTTGCAAACCAAGCAACGTTTTAAATATTTCAACGGACGGAGATTAACTTAGATTAAATCGAATCACTATGTAATGACGGTCGTCACGGAAGCTAATGTTTTTTTTACTACAGAACACCCATCGTAAATCATAGTGTCTACATAAAGTATATGGCCATAAATTGATCACTTGAATGGCACAAATGATCCTACTATAAGGAGCCTCTTAATCATATAGTTACAGGTTTATTGTATTATTCGGAGTTTCCTTTGCATTTTATACAGAGAATCACAATCTAATGCCCCAAGTGAGTCTGTTATAAAGTCTTTTGTATAAATTAAAATTTCATTTACATCCCGCATTTAGCTTTATAACTATTGTTGAAGTGAAACTTGTTAGGTGCATGAGGGTAAATTTTTATCAATGAAACGCGAGACGTCACGAATATGTGCATCGTTTTTTATGCTAATTCGTTTGAAGGTTAGGTATTTTTAATATTTACAAATAACATGTGACATTTTAATTTGCCACTCGTCATTTAATAATTTAAAATACTATTTTTCAACATAAAAAAATTCCATATATTTCCTTTCTTAAAATTTTAAGTTCAAAACAAAATTTAATTAGTAACTTCTAATACTGACAAAAACACGTGGCATTTTATTTTTTTTAATTATTTTATTTGTGATTTGAAATTTCAATAAATTTTTAGTATTATATTTTGACACTTTCAGTATTTTAATGACAATTAAATTCCTAATATATCTTCCCTTTTCCCTTCCTCTATGTCTCGGTAATCTAAAGTTTTAGATTTGTATAAACAAGACTTAAAAATAAGTTTGCCAAAGAAGTTTTACTTCTGACATGTATACTTTGTACGCACGCACTTTTAATTTTTTAGCTTCAATTGAGAGAAAGTTTCATAGCTTAGGTTAAGTTAGGTATTTTACTAAAAACACATCAAAAATTAGAAAACTTACTATGCTAATCTTCTATATAAGATATCGAACGTGACTAGGTATTTCTTTCGTTATTCGTTATTCGATTCGTTATATTTTAAACCTCTATTAAATATAGAAATGCAATTATGTAGAAACTGGAACATTTGATTAATCGGATATCATTGATTTAACGAATCACTTGGCTAACAAGTTACTTTACACTTAAGATTTAATTTTTCTTTGTGAATTGTCAGACAACCCACCTCGGAGGTTACCCACCAGAGCTTAACTTTCGGCTTTCAGGATACATGACCTGTCTGCCACTATCTTTGGTGTTAGGCTGATTTTATTGTTTAATTAATAGCACGCATACTTTTCAACAAGGAAAGATTGATAACGACTCAAATTGTAGGAAATTTAATTTCGAACAAATTTGGTTATTACCATTTTTCCTGTAAAAGTGAAAATAAGCGAATTATTGAATCAAAACATAAAATCACCCTAATTTGTTTCGTCGAGTAAATAAGGGATTTCGGATGCAAATGCGGTGACGTAAAGAGGAAGAAAACGATTGCAAAATAGCCGGAACCCTAGCAGTTCCACTCTTGCAGCAAATGTCTAAGGGCGATATCAGGTATTATACAGTTTATTTGCTAGCTGGTTTCTTTCTGTAAAAAAGTCATGAATAATAAAAATTATGTAAAATTACAGCTATAATCACTTACCCCACAGACAACAAATACGAGCACGAATCCGAGGAAGAACTCAATGCCGAAGCCTTGTAGTGCTGTCACATTTTTGCCCAATGATGTAACGCCTAGTTGGCCAGCAACTGCGTCAGGTGTAAACGCTTTCAAAAGACCGGAACCAGCCGCAGCACCTGCGCATTGCGCTATCACGTAGAGAACTGCTCTTGCTGGCTTCACTTTGCCAGTTGCGGCCATTCCTGCTGTAACAGCTGGGTTTACATGACCACCTGACACGTGTCCTATTGCCTGGAAGAAAACAAGTAGATAAGTTACTTCCACAATGAATAATATTGGTATTCGCTAAGGATTCCTAATATATTTAACTAACATGTGGCAATCGGTTGTACCGCTGTCTAAATTATAGTTATTTAATTATATGTTGCAATTGCCTACTATTTCTGTATCACAGGTTTATTTATTGGCTTGTATATTCCTCCTCCTCAAAGCTAGCAAAATATGGCTTGGAGTTATAGGACGTTGAACTTAAATATTTGGTCCTTCGAGACCGATTTTTAATCAAATTAATGAAAAGTTTTCTTTGTTGTATTCATCCTAAACATTATATCACACTATTAACCCAACTATTGTGTTTTGTGTGAGCCGTTGAGTGAAAAAAACATCACAACGTCATGTTTGCACTTATTTTTTGGTCCTATTTACAGTTGTCTGGTGTGGTTAAAATGAATAACTATTGTAATGGATTTTTATCTCAAGTTACACTTTAATTTAGTTATCCGTTAAGTCTTCTGTATGAAATAGTAAAACTTAATCGCTTGAGCGATGGGAAAGTGCAAATTAATAAATGACATAGTAAAAATAAGTTTATTTTTAAACTACTACTACGAGAAAAGTCCCGGCTAGAAACCATAGCTACTGTTTTCATAATTTTAATTGAACGTGCGAATGAATAAGGAAAACCATTTTCTAAAACAGCAGAATGAGTGAATACTCATTTTACAATAATTATTTTCGAATAGATTAACAATTCCATACAAGAATTAAACTGAACTTGTGGTGACACATAACGTCATAACATTCTAATAACAAATAATATAATTGCATTTTGTATTTAATATCTGACCGTTAGACATAAGTTCAGTAACCTTGTAAAGGACAAGATTAATTATGGACTTTTTCGACGTTACGTTTCAATAAACTGGCAAAAAAGGTGCATATGTAATTAGAGTTACACGACGGACTTTCTGAAATGCTCTTGTATAAGATTAATTATGATTCTGGAAGCGAATCAAACTAAACTTTGTATGTTGTTTGTCATGTGTTAAAGTAAGACGTTAGGCTTTTTTTGCGTTATTGAGCAAACGTCTAATACATAATAAAAATACACATAACAGAAAAGACTTAGGTTTCATCGATCCTAATTTCGTCACACGTAAAAATACGCTCAGATCTGTTCTTTTTATAATGCAATAATTACTTTGTAATCCAGAAAAAACGTCAAAGAAAAATTAGTTAAAATTATCAGTCGAGTGGTATATCGTAACATAATAAATCTCTTTATTATGGCAAGTAATAAATTATTGGTGATAAGTATATCTTTGAACGTAACGGAATACCTTCTACGTAAAACATAATAAAAGAGATAATAATAGTTAATCTCAATTATACCATCTAACGATAATTATGCAATAAATATTTACGATATCTTAACTACTGCGTGAATAATAGTGATATATTTTATGCTAAAAATTTTATGATATAAAATCATATTTAAGATATATTTCTGCTTAAACTTTGTTATGGTAATAGTAGTAGTAGTAGCTAAGTGACTCTAAATAGGTTACTAAGAACGGATTTCTCCTCAGTCAGTTAGGTTTGTGCTTAATTGTAATCTCACCTGATGGTAAGTGATAATGCTGTCCAAGATGGAAGCATGTTAACCTGACAACATCATATCACAACGTAGATTGTTTATTTTGGCGACACGACTCAGCTGATAGTGTGTTAGCCACCGGTAAAACCTCTACCAATTCAGACCCAGACAAATTAAAAAATACAATTTCCTAACTTCCAAATCCTAGTTAGTTTCTATTCAAAAGACAATCTGTTACGCAAAATGTACTTACAGAAACGATGGCGAAGACTGAGAGACCGAATGCAAGCGCAATAAGCACTATATCAGGTGCAGCGTCGACGCCTTGTGAGATATTGATACATGCGCCACAACCGAAGAGATTCAACAGCAGGTTTCCTGTATAATGTAAGAAGAATATTAGAAAAGAATACATTATTTACGGGAATATATCTCAATTACGTATGTTTCTAGATGTTGTGCCGACACATATAATCATGGTTTACCCCTGTAAATAATATATGTTTAAAATATTTCGATATACCATGAAAGTCACAGTATAAAATATTTAAGATCATAAGAAGTTGGTAGGTTTTATGATGTTCAGTTGCATATCGGAAATAAAGAACTAGGGAAAAAATTAAAGGACCAATAAATATCAAAATCGGTTTTTGTTCCTGGACTTTGATTCTTTTTTCAATAAGGAAAAGTTAAAGCTGAATGAAAAAATATGCAGGATTTATAGTGGACACATCGAAAAAACTATTTTCAAGTTCAAGGATCAGAAACAAAATCCAAAAAAAATTCTTCATGCCATACATTAGGTTTGAGCGATTCACATGGCTTTGAATTATTTTATTTTGAAACTAGTAGACCCGACAGACTTCGTTCTGTCGAAATTACAGCGGTATTCAATATCTATAGCTCTTACATTTTGTGACTATTCAATTTGGTCGGGTTGTGACTATTCAATTGATTTTGAACCTTGTGGAGCGGTAAAGTGCAAATGGACTCTTTGACGTTAGGAATACACCTACATTGCTTAGACAACAGTGAGTACTTGTAGTTTATTATGACCCCTATTCAATAGCAATATAGGTCAAATTGACTCTACATTTTAGTTAGAAAACGTTTGTATGGCAAACAGAAATGGGCTGTTTTTAGGGTGTTTCCCCTGCAATTATTCGAGCTTTTCTCGCCGTAAAAACCATCCTTGGACTTCAATGTACATTTGAAAAAAAAAATTGGCAAAATTGGTTCAGGCGTTGTTAAGCTATGCCCTTACCAACACATTTTGCAATTCATTTTTATATTATAAGATATCAAAACAGCAAGCTATATTGTTTTCTTTTCAGTCCGATACGAAAATTTTTGATTCGACATTATTCTAACTTAAATAGCTATGCTGAAATTTGAGGATTCATAAGTTTTTTTATTTGGTTATCGCTTGATTACAGTCTCATCTGATGTTAAGTGATGTTACAGTTCAACATGGAAGGTCATTGAGCCGATAAGAGGTAAATTTACCTACGTCTTTTTTATGTCAGTAGGAGTGCTAAAAGCCTACTTGAATAACGAATGTTTTGATTTACAGCTTAAGTTCATTTCATCAATATTAAAATATTCTTTATTCTATGCATTGGCAAAGAATTTATGACGACATTGGAAGGTTGACTCTAACAAGAATATTTTGAGTAGCGTAAAAAATGGTGTCATTAGATACTATCTTGTTTTAAAGTTATACTGTGAATAAAATTGAAAATCTGCCGGATTTAATAGGTTTATAAACCTCAAGGTTATGTATTGTAATTTAATTAAATCCTTCAAACAATATATAGCTGAGTCAACTGTTCTTATAAAGCATGATGATGAATCTTGCGTCCTAGAATATTGTGAAGGTATAAATTATTTTAAAAAGGACGTACAGTAAAGGTTTACCAATAAGGATAAATATTAATAAATAATTGTTATTTCAATAACATTTATGTTTACGATTTTATAGTGGTTTGTGGATTTAATAAAATTATTATTTTTTACATATTATGCATATTAAAAATTGTTATTCTGCAATTACTGAGAAGCCAAGGTTAATTTGTGATAGGATGATGCGATTCATCATTATTCTGCAGAAATATTGAAGTTCAGCTTTAAATAGCCTATGTATTATTATACGATTAATTAAGTTGTTTATGTAAAAGTTCTTCTGTCCAATACATTCAAAGTAATGTTTAGTAACTGTAACTTGAAATTCTCATCTTTCTTATCTGCGATTTACTAAATGTTTAAACATCGAAACGTGGTCGCTGACTATGGGCCTCATACGAAAGCTCAGAGTCTCTTAGCGTGCGATGGAGAGGGCTATGCTCGGAATTTCTCTACGTGATCAAATCAGAAATGAGGTGATCCGTAGCACAACCAAAGTCACCGGCATAGCCCTACGAATCGCGAACCTGAAGTGGCAATGGGCGGGGCACAGACATAGTCCGACGGACCGATGGACGTTGGAGCCCGAAGGTGCTGGAGTGGCGACCCCGCACCGGGCGGCGCAGTGTAGAGAGACCCCCTACAAGGTGGACCGACGATATAAAGAGGGTCGCCGGTAGCCGCTGGGGCCAGGCGGCGCAAGATCGGGCCTTGTGGACATTATTACTGGACCGATTTTAATAATTCTTGCTTCATTAGAAAACAACACTATCACTGAGTAACATAGGCTATATTTAGTACTAGATTACTATAGAAATCTTTAGAAATTCCTATTAAAACCAACCGAAGGTGTAAAAAAATTAGCCATTAAATGTCTTTCATCGCATACGCTGTGAAGAGTATTAATGATAGGACAAAAAAAATGTTTGACAATATTATAGAATATATGTACAAAAAAGTTTGCGAGACCATATGTCGAACTATTGTAGTTACGTCACTATAACTACTTTTTTACATTTAACAAATTGATAGAAATGCCGATCAAAATCAGACCGTGTTATCCATACCATTTATAAATTTTTATCCAAATAAATAATTTAATATTCAAGACTGTCTCAATACCTGATGATTACTTTTTGAATTATTGAAATCGGATATTCCATTCAAAAGATATCATGAAATTAAAATAAAAATACATGCCGGCGGCGGCCGCCACGCAGCGCATCGAGTAACTCGACGAGAGAGGGGCAGTGCGGGAGAAGCGGGTGCATTATTATGAACTAGGCAGCCGATCAAGTCCTTACGCAGCGGACGCAAGCGACATTGAATATTTCGAGTTTTTTTAACACATTTTTATGCTTCACTTAAAGAGTTCTTTTCAGAGCTACTGAGTTTTAGTATTAGGAATCACACTTTTTCATAATATTTGTCAATTCATGGTCGTTTTAATTATCTGTACCTATTTATCTGTGCCTGTGCGAAGCCGGGACGGGCCGCTAGTCTGTCATAAAAAGATTATCACCGAGGAATATTTTATACCAATTTGATAAAATTTGCAAATAAAAATGATCTATGAAACGCTCAGATAAAATTAAGATTTTATACTTGACTCTTTATAAGGTGAAACAGTACGTGCTTAGTGCGCCTTAAGGAATCGAAGAAATTTCACTTAATAAATAAATAAAAGATAAAACGAAAATAAATTACGTTTTGATGATTTACGTTGAGATATTTTATATAGAATTCATTGGCTGTGCGTCTTTGTCCGCATGGAATAGTGTTTGTAATAATGTAGGCTATTTATTTTACAAATATGCAATGTTTTACTACAGAGAACTTGTTGGCCTCTGTGAGGCTTTAGACTTTAGACCGATTATAATAAAATTTGGTGCACAGATGCACCAAATTTTATTATAATCGGTTTAGTTTTGGCGTTAAAGCGCGATAGATGGACAGAATTATTGTCACATTTATATTAGTAAAGGTAGTTATGTTACATATGTTATGAGTGTTATATTTATCTATATCGAGTGCACCTAACAGCCTAAAAAATAGATCTCAAGCTTCTTGCTCTAAAAAATGACGATAGTTCCAACCCATACTGCCCTTTTTTCGTATTAAAAAGTAGCTTATGTCCTTTCCCATGCTCTAGTCTATGTGTACCAAATTTCATTTAAATCGGTTAAGTTACTTTCGCATTTATAATATTAGTAGCGATTTACGGAAAGAGATTATTGTATGTCATTCTCACCTATAAACTCTGCGAGCAGGGCTTTGCTAATTCCTGCTGCTCCTCCAGATAGTTCATCCAGACCGAGTTTGTTTCCCAGTTCTCCCATGGTGCTGAAAATAATTATTAATATTACTAATATTGCTTTTATAATATTAAGTTAATTGCAATTGTATATACATACTTCACTTTAAAATTTTTTTAAATATACTTAAGTACTATAAATAATTCGCAAATTATGAACTGTCTTAATTAAAAGACATTTGACTTGTGTTTATTTAGGTGTCTTGTTTATGCATTTATATAATTATTAGAAAACTTGATGATTTATTACTGGAGTCAACCTTTGTTAACAGAATGGATTTCCCTGAACCGAGATAGTACGAAGCAGGAAAAGCTAATTGCCTTTGTTTGTAAATGTCATTGTAAAGTCACCTTTTAATTTACTATAATGTTAATATATGTTTACTATAATGTATAATCAAGCAGAATTTCAATGAAGCATATTTGGTTGTTAATCCTTTTGATTCTACAGTTAGTTCTATATATAAGAAAGGGAAGGTTAGTAGCAGCCCATTAATGTCCCATTGCTTGGCCTCCTCGCTCATAGGAGAGAGGGTTATTAGGGCATAGACCCACCTCGCTAACCCACTGCAGCTTGGCAGGCATAGTACACAAGTGCACTCTCTATTCCTTCACTCTCATGGTGCAATGTAACGGGAATCCGACGCGACCGGAGGGAGATCAGGCGCAGGACCGACGGCTTTACGTGCTCTCCGAGGCATGGGGGTGGATCACACCGCCAACTTCCCAACTTCGGGCAAATATTGAGAAAATCTTGATAGAAAACTTATTTTTGAATTAGCCCGACTCAGGACTGGAACCCAGGACTTCATGTCTGTACGAACTGACGTGACAGCTGAATCCAGAATAGTCCTTTTTTCTTATGTTCAAATCGGATAAATGACGCTACGGCACCACAAAATTTCATTATATCATTGTTTTAGGTTTAATTAATTGTCACTATTCCTCCAAAGTGGTAATATGTATAAATAAAGTTTGTCTTTTGATAACGTCAAAACAACATTTTTTGTTCTATATCATATATACGACAGCACAATTTCAATTATTACTTATACAAATCATTTTTAGAATTGCTGTCTGTTTGTTCCTTTAAGGTCTCGAACAATATAGATTGGACTTTCACTGACAAAATGCTGATATTATAGGGCGTTTCAGACAGATTAAAACCAAAAATTGTAACTGGAACGAAAGCAATGCATTTATTGCACATCAATTAATTAAGTTTTTATGTAATTTTTTTATTGTTTCACACATTTCTGAAAGGCGTGTATGTCTATAATTGTACAATAGAATGTACCATATTAGTAATATTAGTTACAAGTGTTTAATGTAGATGCTGCTGGTGTTCCAAAATAAATTTAAAAAATATACACACAGCTTTCAAACCTATTGTACTAAAATTTCAGTGTATAAATTTAATGAAATATAAGCAGTTAATATGCATTAATTCCTTGAAATTTTAATTAAATAGGTATACACATTTCAAAAATAAACTTGACGTATAATATTAATGTTTTTGCTAAAACTGGCTTTAACAGGGGAAGTGAAGTAGAAGTGCTTTAGTAATTCATCACGTACTTATTCGTAATTAAGGATCAGAAATCTTAAGGAAATCTGCATAAAACATTCTTAGGTCTTGTAGCTTCAGATTTTAAGTCGTTCTTTAATATCATCATCAGTTTGGCTTGGAAATAATACTCGGAGAAAAAATAAACTTGAAGATTCAAAAGCGACTCTCAATGCAACCAAATAGAAGATGTATAACATCTTCTTCTAGAATGTGTTAGAACTTGTAGGGAAAGACAATCACTGATATCTCGATATAATCTAAATTGTTACGATGTTGGTTTATTGTAAGCTAGTTGGAAAAATATCGATACATCTATATATCGATATTATTTTTTAATGTATCGATATTTAATACTATGATATATCGATGTATCGATATAAATTTCCAAGTATCGAAAAGGTATGAAAATCGATATTTTTTAGATTAAAAAATCCTGAGAAGGAATATTTATACTCCCTTCTTTGTTACAAATTAAATTTAATGTATATTTTAGTTTTGGTCGACTGGATTTTCCGTTTTAAAAATTGGATTTTATGGATCTGTCAATTTCAACTTTACCTCCCCTTTTGTATTGTATCCCGATGTATCGATTTTTTAATAAAAATGTTCATATCGATATTGATATTTAAAAAATATATAGATATCGATACTTTATTGCATTTCCGACATCGCTAGTCTATTGCAAAGCATTCTAAGTGGTCCAACGTCAGAAATAGCTGTCGAATTTTATAATATGACTACTGATTAGTGAATTATATCAGTGTTCAGTTGACAAAAACCCTAAAACAATCTAGATTAAAAAAAAACATATGATGTATTTAAAACCGATGAAAAATCAAAATTAAGCGTGATATTAAGTTATTTGCACTCGTAGTTTTTCTACCACGAGTATGAGACTTTATTTTGCGGTAAAACAGCAGTATATAAAAGAAAAAAAAGTGTTTCTATATGTATTTCTTTAGTACTTATCATTTAAATGTGTCGGTAAAGCCTTATCGCGATGCTGCAATCGGAATTTTTTAGTTTTCCCGGAATAGAATGTACCTGATGTGTTAATGTCGTTTTATCGGTCATCTGTAATAACCTATTATTATACATTTAGGTCGCGTGTTGTGTTTATGTAATATCTTATTCATAAGTAATATTCACAGTTTTATTTTGCCGTGTATTAGTTCAAATAGATGTTTTAATAGAAGACTTTATAATGTTTATTAGCGTAATAGAGTTATTACGAGGCACGGGTTGGACTCCTGGGCAGACACCACTAGCTTCTGCTTTTATTTTCTTTTCCTCGATCAATTTTTCTTAATATTTCTTATAAATATAAGTATATTCCAATTGACTACGAAAATTTCTTTAATAACATTTTTTACTTGTATGGTGTAATATAAACAGGCAAAAAGAAGATGAATGTAGATGAGTGTACAAGTAATAGTTATTACGAGACACGAGTTGGAATCCCGGGAAGGCATCACGAATTACTATTTTATTTTACTAGATTAATTTTTCTTAACATTTTAAATATTTATTTATAATCAATGTCGTTCATGTTGTTTCTGCCCTGAAAATCATTAATTGGGTAAGAATTTTTCTTTAATAGCATTTTTTTTACAACTAAAACAGGCAATGTTTGTTTAAATTTTTAATATCATTGTAATTTTTTGGCAAAATGTTTAGTTCTTGTTTTAATTAACACTAACTTGTTCCGATCCCTCCATTATCTTATTTGCTAGTAAGTATACTTGAATAAAGTTAACAATTTCAAAAATATATAAACTAGGAATTGTTAAGATATTAAATTGCTCAAACAACAAACGATTACAACGTTTTTAAAACTAGTGCTTGTTGTTTATAATAAATCAATCATTGTGCTTTTCTGTGAAGGGAAACCTGCATATTCCGGGAGCCATACTGGGGCATGTGTAGGTTGCCAATGCTCAGTAGAGCAGCATGGTGGGTCTAAGCTCTAAAATCCCTCATGCTTATGAGTGACAAGGTCTGTGCTTTAGTAAATGTCTAAAGGCTGCTGCTTATCTTTTTAAATGTTTACAACATTAATAGTATAACCTTAAAACACGGTCCTATATAGCATCGGTTAAGAAAATAAAAACTTAAAACAGATTAAAGTTATTTTTAAAGAGTTAAATTCGAATTTTGAGTAGTTAGAAGGGTGAATTACCCTTAAAACATTTAGGGGGATGAAAAATTGATGTCCGATTCTCAGCCCTAGCCGATAATCGGATAAGATTCACGAAAATCGGTGGAGCCGTTTCGGAGGCGTTCAACATGTAACACATTGATACGAGAATTATATATATTAGATAATACTTTTTATTTAATTTAATTATTGAAAACGCATTATTACGAAACATATTTTTACTGAAGGAATGCATTTACTTAATGTCGTTTGATGACAGGTATTTCAATAGCTTCAGCGACGCGGGTCGTTGGTTTAGAATCAAAAACTATTTGCCTAATTAACATAGTTTCACGGAAAGCGGAAGGGCTTACGTAATAGTAACGCAAAAAAGGTATTTATATTAGGTAAAACAAATTAGTGAAGTATAGACGCTAAATATAGTTCTAAGATAGATTATAGCTTTGCACGGTTACATTGTCCTTTCATGTATTATTGTACTAGCAACTAACCTCTGCTTTGTCTGTCGCAGGATCGTATGAGTTTGATGTGTCGAATTTATTCTGTTTGCGGTAAAATTTGCGATAAGTCGTAAGATATTAATTTAAATTATATCTAGTAGAAGATTATAATAATATACATGAAATGGTTAATGTAACGAATATTCGAGTTGATGAGGAATACTATTGAATCCGTTTGTATAACTTTACAATTACCATATTATACGTGACTATTTTTAGAAGATATAGTTAGCTATACTTAAAAGATAAATACATCGCGCACTCTTTTATAGATCTATTAAAGAGGAATATTCCACTATTGGAAATACTGTCATCAACATCAAGTCAAAAAACGTAGTATGATAGAGATTACGATGTAATAGTACGAACTGAATAATGCCCCTTTGAGGTTGTTGTATTCATTAGAACGAATAAAAATCCGTGACAATTTAGGAGAGAAAGATTTGCTTGCACTTTGCACTCAAACGGGAAGTTTCGATATAAATAAAGGGCTATTAGTACGAATTGATAAGTGTAATAAAAAGTACCTTGACCTTTCCAATTGTATTTAAATACCTTCACTGTGAGGGTCAGAATAAAAAATAATACGAGGTGAGTAGCATGTGAATGTAATGTTGGCAACGGTCCATATTTGACTGCATCAGGACTATGCACATCATAAGGCTTTCGTTGTTTACCTTGACCGGGCCTTGGGCAGCCTGCAGCATTGGCCATAAACGAGGCGACATTATACCTTTCCCGAGTGCTAATTATTATCACTGACCTTTTCAATATTGAAGACATTTTCCTCTTAAACGTAATTCGCGGAAAGTAGAAATTTATTAATGTTATATACTTGTCGAATTATAAGCTAGCTAACCGGTGCAACTTCGTCTGCATTAATCAGAGTTTTTCAGTACGGCATCATCCATTTGATGTAATTATGTAGATAGCAGAACTCATACTTAACGGATGGGCTTTAAAAATTGGTATGTAAAAAGTTTTTTGATTAAATTAAAACGAAACCTGTCCCATGTACTCAGTCGGTTAAATATCAAAGTCGGTTGAGTCCTTTTAAAGTGTATCGCGGCCAAACATTGGGATTTATATATGAATTCCATGTATGTACATACATTTTAACAGAACAGGCGTCAGCTTTGAATTTCGCATCTCAAGCTTTATATATATGTATGTTAATATTACTCAGTTTCTCCTAAATGCTCCACTGCGGGTTGGCAGGCATAGAACACAAGTGTTCTGTGTATTTCTTCACTCTCATAGATTTTTTAATTGCTGACAGTTTGGCGCTTGACTGTGTACTCACCTGATGGTAAGTGATGGTACAGTCTAAGAAGGAAACGCGGCAATTGCTAAGAGGCAATTTACCTCTTAGGGTTTTCTACACAGCTTCGTACCGGAACACAAATCTCTTTGTTTGGCGATACGTTTTTGCTGATAGGGTGGTAACTAGCTACGGCCGAAACCTTCTACCAGTCCAGACTCAGATAAATTTGAAATACAGTTTTCTAAATTCGCCTTACCGGGGATCTAACCCGCGGCCTCTTCTAGCATAGCGAGTACTCGCACCACTGCATCAATGAGGTCAAAAATAGTCCGATGTGACGGAACTCCGACACCATCAGAGAAACATCAGAAGCGGGACCAAAAGCTCAACGTGCTCTCCGAGGCACGGGGGTGGATCACACCGCCAACGCCACAAATTGGGGCAAACATTGAGTAAATCTTAATAGAAAACTCAATTTTAATTGACCCGACCCGGGACTCTAGTTCAGGACCTCATGTCTGTGGCCGAACATGCTAACTAGTAGACCAATGAGGCAGTGGTTTTTGTATGTGTTCAGGTGTATTCCAGAATAATTCGATTTACGATTCGACCTGATATCTTTACATGTGATTGGGAACTACGTGAAAGACAACGTCGCGAACAACTATTTTTATACATATAGATTAACAGAACCATTGATCTTGAATTCGGGCATTTCAATCTTCATATAAATAATTGTTTTGTAGGTGTATATAGTAATGTAACAATTAGGTTTTCTAAACGGCTAGAGCGATTTTAAGGATTTTTTGTTGTACAGGTGGATTCAAGAATAGTTAGATTGACGATGTCATCCGATAAATTTCGGATTTATCTATCCATCTATTTATATAATCTATATATGAGAGATATCCAGGTATCTACTGAAGTATCACGATATCTTAATTAATATTCCTTTTGCCGAGTAATAATCAGCTAACAATGGTTTTTACTAAATTCCACCCGCAAGTGGGGTTGCGGGGGTATTAATTAAAAAAAATCAATTTTCACATTTAAATAAAAATCAAACTTCACACTTACAAACTATATCTTTTATGGTCAGAATGGTTTTTGATATAATGGAATCTATCAAAAGTAAATTTTACGAATTTCTTATTTGTAAAACAATTTGTCTAAATTAATGAAAATGCTACCAAAAACATTCCACGCAGACGAAGTCGCGGGTTCAGCTTGCATAAAATGTAATAAGTGTAAGTGTTGTACATAAAGATATATAATTTATAGATAGGTATATAGACAAAAGCAAAGACGTAGGTAAAAGTAAAGAGACAAGCGATGTAATTTCATATTATTTAAAGAAATATAGATAATATCTTAGAAATCATTTGCTACGGTGTCAAGCAATCATAGTAGGTATTCGGAAAACTTCGTTTATCTCCTTTTTTCACATTTATATTTGCGTGAAGATTTTAAATACTGCAAATGCTATGCACATTAAGATTTTCTATTTAGTGTAATTTCCGACATGCATACGTAAATGTTTTAATTGTTTGATTGTGGTTATCTAATTATGATGTAAATGTTGTTTTTCTCTTTGTATTTTTCTGAACTCCTTACAGTTTTGCCAACTGTTTTAATCATCTACACAAGTTCGAAAACCAATTTTTAAACTTGTAGTCGATGTTACCATGGTTTTTTCAAATATTTAATTTATAATTTTATCTATGAATAAATGTATAGTGCTATTGATAGATTTTATTTATAGATAACGAGTTTAAGGAAATCCTAATAGATTTCGTAGAAATTGACTTAAAATTTTATCATATTACTTGTTATAGGTAGCCCTACAAAAAAGTAAAAATAGTTTCGATCTTTATGACTTATTTGATAAAACATAACACTTTTATGTATGCAGAATTATAAAATCAGGTTGGTATGTAATATTGCGAGTAGAGCCAAGTTCGCACTGTTTGCTTTTTATTTAGACTTATTTAGATTTATATATGTTAATAACTTGAGGCTACAAAGCAAGATGCGTGAAGGTATTTCACGACACCGGTTTGTGTTATGTTACGTGTAAATTATTACAAAACAGGCAGTGTCATTTATTCTTCTTCTACAAGCATCAAAGTAAAATATTATGTCAAGAAAGTAAGACTTTTTAAATCGTTATTTTTATGTTTGGAGTAAAACCTTGTACATGACTATGTTGTAATTTAAATCCTCGAAAAAAGAACTGATTCAATAAAAATACATTTGTTTTAAGTGTACGCCAAATAAAGGAAATACCTTCGAGAGATGTAGACTCTAAAGTTATTGGACTCAAAGTAGATAAGAAACCCTATGTCACGTGTTTAATTTTGCTATGTCCCGGACTATAGTCCCGGCAGGGCAAATTTAGGAAATTGAATTTTTCTTCTTTTTATTGATCTCATCTGATGATAAGTGATGATACAGTCCAGGATAGAAGCACGCTAATCTGGTAAGCGGTAATTCACCTCTTATGGTTTTTACACAGAATCCGCAGGCCGATGGCTCCTCGCAGTCCAGATTCAGACGAATAATAAAATACAGCTTTCTAAATTCGCCCTAACTTGGATCGAACTCGGGACTTTTGCAAGCAAAAAGAGTACTCGTACCACTGCGCCAGTGAGGCTGTCAAATAGTATCTGAGTCTGGACAAGTGGCTTCGGCCGAGAACGTAAGTTGCCATCCTATCAGTAAAGGGTGCCGACAAGCAAACACATTGGGAACCAGAATGATGAGGTATAGACATTATATGAAGTAAATTACCGCTTGCCGGGTTAGCATGCTTCTATCTCAGGCAGTGTCATCATTTACCATCAGGTGAGATTACCACTAACCTGCCAGCTAAAGAAAATGATCTCCATCACCAAATTTACAATAATTTTCTGCTCCGTAATTTTTGTGAGAAGTGTAACAATAATCTCTCAGTAGTTATATAACATATATGCAATACATAACTTGCAAGATAAAATCAAGTTATATTTTTCCAATCCGAATATTTTTTTACTGTTATGCCGATGGTAATCTAGCAAACAGATCGTAAAAAAACATCGTTTCGATTTCTAATAATAAGCAGTTATATTTCGAATGATAACAACCCTAATGACTCCTACACTACTCATAAATATGATAGGGTTTACTGGAAAGTTCTAATGGATTACATCAATGAAATATTCAAAACTTATATATAAACAATGGTTGAGGTAAACATAAAAAAACGTGTGATTATAGCGAGGGCTTCACACGTCTGCTGCGTTTATAGAGTAGCCTACATTTCGTAAAATAAAACAGGAGCAAAGATATTCTTAATGTTTGACATGAATACGTCTTTAAACTTGCTGCGTAATGATTCAGATAATTAATATTTAAAAATATGGGACATAGCTTCGTCTATTATATACATATATACATAACATTACGCCTCATTTCCATAGGAGTAGGCAGACACCACGTCCAACCTTTCATAAAAGTTCGTTGTTTTAGAGTACTCTTGGCCCTTATTCAAAATGTTCTGCATTTGTTCAGGATCGTGTGCCTTAGCCTTCCCCTTCCAACTTCCCCATTCACTCCTGACTCATAAATCCTTTTTGTCAGTTTCCTTTCATTCATTCTCTCTACGTGGCCAAACCATCTATGCATACCTTTCTTAATTGTACATCTTTCTACACTTCTTTTATACCATAACAGTATCCTATGACACTATTTCTTATTTTGTCACTCAGTTTCAATCCATTCATACTTCTCAACGCTCTCATCTCTACCGCATTTATTTTACAATTATTACCGCATTTATTTATTTTTGCAATTAATCATAAATTCATCTCTTTCTATTGTACCACAGCTAAACGCATTACGCATATATACTGCAAAAGTTTCTTTACACACACACACACACACACACACACACACACACACACAGAGAGAGAGAGAGAGAGAGAGAGATATGTTTCATTACCGAATAATATAGTTTAGCTGAGGTTTTATGTATCTTAATATTGTATTGAAAAGTAAGAAAATCATCACAATGTCATTTGGACGAAAATGTGCTCTTAGTTATAATATTTGGTAAAAATACGTCTGAATAATAATTTTATTCAGGACTGTAACAAAAACAACAAAATATGGTGATATTACAAGTGGCTATTGTCATGAAGGTATCATTAGAGAAGTTCAAGGTAAGAATAGATACGGAGATCTAATGTTTAAATTACAGATGTAGTTAGGTACACTGTATTCACATTTCCTGTTATACTCGATCAGTTAAGAATAGGAAACAATATTTATTATACAATCAGTACAAAGTTGATGTAATATTATGGACTTGTACTAGTCTATAGATTCGTGTTAAAAACTCATATTCAAATGACCTTTATGATTTAAGCTTATTTAACTTTCTGGAAGCTATCCTTTAAAAATCAGCTTACGTTGAAAATATTTCACTATTCTTCCAAAGCATCGAAACATTTGTTAAAAGAAATTATTTCTTACAACTGCCCGAAGAAATATTTCTAGTCATTCTTACACATTAATTTCTATAAAGTTAAAAGAATATTTTTTTTATTCATTTTATAGGGGCTTATGCTTGATTTGGCTTCAAAGACGATCATGACTTAACAAATATTTTTCTAAAATGCGATTACTTGCATATTTTATGCTTTTAATCTACCGTTTAGATGTTACCTATAAGATAAATAATAGATTTATCACTAAACTAATACTTATCACGGTGGAACGATCTTAAAACTGAGTTAAACTTGTTAAGGGTCACTGGTTACTATATGAGGATAGACAGAAAGAAGATTGGATGTTTTTTTTTTTAAATCTTAGTTATTTGTAAGATCTCTTTTGTTAAGGTATCTTTAGTTCTAAGGTAAGTAAAAGTAAATCCTCGAATTTGAAAAAATAATTTTTCTAAAGTTTCTGGATCGAAGCCCGAATTCTCATCAGCATCAATGAGATTAACATTTAATAAAAAAATACTATATCATTTAAGGGTTTAGCTTCCTGTGGGGAAAATTTCGTTCCTGGGATACGAACTTTAAAAACCCATATCAAGATATATCTATATTCTTCCTCGACCTTAATAAAGCAAACTTCATGAAGATATTTGAATATAGTACGTTGGATTTATTAAGGGTTTTGTCTTGAAGCAAACCTTGTTAACACATTTCTGTACAGTTCCGCGGATTTGATACTGGTTTCGTTTTTATGCAAACCTCATCAAAACATTTCTATATAGCCCCCTAGGATTTTATGAGTTTCTCATTAAGAATACTTTATCAAGACGTTTCTAAATAATTCTTTGAATTTCATAACAGTTTTGCTTTTTAGCAAACCTCGTCCAAGCATTACTATATAAAAGTCTAGATTTTACAAGGATTTGTCTTTAGACGAATTTTTTCAAGACGTTTTTATCTTACTGACTTATTCTTCTGATTACCATTGACAATCTCAGGCACTGAGGAATTGTGGATGAAAAGATGTTCCATAGTTTCCCGAACTCTGCCCATCTTATTTAGATCCAGCAATATTTTTATGATAATGTTATTGAAGAAATTAGAAAGAACTAGATTCTTAAAATTATTTTATAAAACTTGTGCGCATTTTTTTAGTGAAATGCTTTTAGCGTAGAAATTGTTTTTGACATAAAATAATTTTATGGCAGTGTAAATGCGGGCACAGCGTGTATAATTATGTAGCCTTTTAAAATTTTATTCGAGGCTCCATTAGCACCGGATGGTTTGGTAATCATGATTGTATATTGAATATCGCTAGTGTATTTCGCCTGCGTATTTAGCCGTGAGTTGAATACAATTTGTTTGTATTCTTATACGAAGTATGTAACCGTTATCATATATTTGTTTTACTTGTTAAACTCTAGGCTTCGTTGTTGCCATTCTTATATTACATACATGCACATTGTATTAATATGTTAGCGTATATAAATATAATATGGAATAGTGTATAGATAAATACTTTGCGTTACCAAGGTTTTGACACCTATTGATTAAAGAGATATACCAAAGTTGAAGTAATTTAATATGCATTAAGCGTTGTGGAAATCCAGATTCAAATTTTACTAATGCGTAATGTACCATGTGAAGTTTCGGCCAACGTGGATGTTACAATGTTTAGTAATGACATAATTAAAGCACGTCAAAAAAGTCCACGGACAAGTTTGTGTACAGTTATTTCCGCTAATCCTAATGGCGAAGTAAATTTTTAAACAATTTCGTTCATAGTTAATATGGGTTTGCTCATTAATTTAACAGCTTATTTAGATTTTGAGGTTTCAAACTACTGTTGTTCAATATTGATTTTGGGGTTTATCTCGATATATGCCCAAAGTTAGGAAGTTGGGAAGCTAACATCTTAGCCTTTGCCGTAATAGGATAAGAAAAATATTATTAAAATAATAATCTCTAACGTTTAGAAGCCATTCAATAACTACTTAAAGCTCCCGAAGGATTGCTGCTTTAAAAAATCTCAACATGGCCTTATCTGGAGTAACATGGTGGTAAAACCCATTTTTATATTATACAATTTATGTTGTAAGTCATAATTTAATATTCGAAATCTAGCACAATTATTCCACAATGACATTTACCACGATTTATGTTTAATTTTACAAATTTTTATTGTTTATAAAAATTATAAAATGTGTTGATTTTTATTCATTTATTATTTATACTTCTTCTTATATAATATAATTAGATTATAGAAAAGTTAATATTTTTTTCAAGAAATCTTATATGGATGGTGTTAAAAATAGTCAGTCGTCCTTACTTAATAATAATTAATAATTAACGAATGACTTTATATCCCTCAAACGCTTCGAAAAGCTGATTCGTGTAATGAAAATTGTTATAATCTGAATTATATTATGTAAAGATATGTTTAATAAAGGTTGGTAAGGTTATGTCTAGCCTCTTGGAATGAAATGCGCAATTTGAAACTAGATCAATGAGCTTCGGTATGGAATGATTATGAATTCTCCATAAAGTTTAAGGGCTCATTCTAATAAGCTATTATATAGGAAGTGTTGTGTTTACAAACATTCATTGTTGTTACAAATCAAGGATTTCGTTTGATGGTTTCGGTAACGGCGATAATATTCAAAGCCAGTAGTACAGTTGTTATATGGCAACTGCATGCGCTAAGATAAAGTCTAAACAAAACAAATATAGTGATGGGTCACGGTTTAACGATAAATCTAAAAGATATACTCCCCAACCATTCCATGTTATGATAAGGTTAAATTAAAACCCTTGTCTAAATAATATATAGACAGATGAATAATATAAATAATATATAAAAGAACTATCCGTCACAGGACTACAGGCAGGTGTGAATATCATTCAATTTTATAAATTACGTGTAACGTAGTAAACAAAGCACTGTATACACGTAGGTGCGCTGAGAGAGATGCTGAATAGCCAAACCCATGAGTGAGAACAGAGGCGATATGGCGACGCTACGCGGCAAGCGTCAGTCTCACGCACCGCTAAAGAATTAAAAAAGAAATATAAAAAATGAAATGAAAGGCAATTTCTGGTAAAAATGAAATGCAATTTCTACATCAATTAGCACGAACTACTTAAACCAATAATATACAAACACAGCTTTAAACCTTTAACGTAGCCTTAAAGGATGGCGCTGTTTAATTTTTAGAAAAAATTATTTAAATAATATTAGAAAAAAAACTGCCTCATTGGTCTAGTGGTTAGCATGTTCGACTATAGATATGAGGTCCTGGGTTCGAGTCCAGGGTCGGGCCAATTCAAAAACCAATATTGAGTTTTCTATTAAGATTTTCTCAATATTTGCCCGAAGTTGGGAAGTTGGCGGTGTGATCCACCCCCGTGTCTCGGAGAGCACGTTAAGCCGTTTGTCCTGCACCAGATCTCTCTCTGGTCGTGTCGGATTCCCGTCACATCGGAGTATTAGAGTGAAGGAATAGAGAGTACACTTGTTGTTTACTATGCCTGCCAATCCACAGTGGAGCAGTGTGGTGGGTCTATGCTCTAAAAACCCTCGCTTCTTGGAGTGTGGAGGCCTGTGCCCAGCAGTGGGACGTTAATTGGCTGCTAACTATTTACTTACTTTACTTAGAAAAAAAATAAGTGTCATCAATATCGATTGACAATTTAATCAAGATTTATATTGTGTAAGGAGATTGCAAAACTTATGGTAGTAATTTCCAGAAACTCTTAAATAACCTAATATATGCAAAGTTTTGATTGCTTTAACACAACGCTTACCTTTTAATGTTAGCATATCCTAGTACTGCTTTCAAGATATTTACAGATTTCCTTACGATATTTTCGTCGAGAATTTTAATGGTGAATTTTAAACAACTGTGTATATAAGAATAAATAAAAATCCACACTTCTAATCATGGCTTATATTTTTTCATTTTTTGCATAAAAACTTTTACAAGACTAATATGGGCAAATATTATTCAACAGTTTTTCTGAATTTAAACGTAGGATTATGTAATGTTTTAGGTAATGTATTGTAGTTATAATTTTTTATTATTATGTATTTGTACTTAACGTTTTTCCTTTAATTATTATTATTTGCTTTGTAGTTTCTATTTTTTTTTACATTTAATAATATCATCAACTTTCTATGACATATATAAGATGTATATATAACAGGTATCTATTTACTCATCACGAGATCTCTGGAACTATAAGGAGTAGAGACTTGAAATTTGGTAGGAATATTCCTTTTGCCGAGTAGAGGTCAGCTAAGAACGGATTTTGCAAAAGTCCACGCATAACGGAGGTTGCGGAGTTGTTAATTTAAAAAAAATCAAATTTCACATTTACAAACTATATCTTTTATGGTAAGTAAAACTTGATCAGGATGTTTTTTTGACTTTATGAAATCAACCAAAAGTAAATTTTAGGAAATTCCACCCCCAAAGGGCTTTTGCCTAAATTAATGAAAATGCTACAAAAAAAATAATCCACGCAGACAAAGTCGCGGGTTCAGCTAGTTATATATAATTTAAGATAATCTGACTTCATATATAATAACAATCGCATGCTGTGATAGCCTTTTATTAGTTAGATATATTTACATGTATCTTAGTTCTATTTCTTCATAAATTAAATGTATACTATGTACCACCTGTTGGCTATCCAAAATAAAATAAATAAAAAGTAACGTAGGCATATTTCGATGATCCCTTCACTATAAAGGCCACAGTTGCATCGAATGCGGTCGTAACAAGAGCATTAGCACGACTTTACGATTTGTGTACCGCTGAAATGACGCCTTGAGACGGTCGTAACAGTAACATGGAAATATTTAGCTGTCGTGCCAAACCATCTATTTACAGTCCATGATCACATGATCACAATTGTATAGTAAACCCTATCATCAATAAGCAAGTACATTAAAACAATGAATAGCCATAATAAATCTATACTAGTTTTAGGGTCTTTTTTTTAGGGTGTCAGCTGAAATCAGCGTCGTGTGTTCTACTGCACAAGATAATATGTTGAGCTGTAAACCCTTTCGAGGTGGTGTTACAGACAGTAATGCTGTGTATGATAATGCTGTTTGTTACACGATCAATGAATAAATGCTTTTTCTTTCTTTTTAGTTCTAGGTGTCCGATGGTGTTACCCGATTTGGACATGTATGGAAATTCGCATAGAATTTTATAAATTAAATAAAAATCTTGTGTCACGCTCTTTCTAATTATACTCTTTCGAAATAGCTTGACCGATTTTTGAAGTGAAACTTCTTTAGGCACATGAGGGTAAAATTTTTACGGATGAAGGTTAGGTAGTTTTAATATTTACAAATAACGTGTCATTTTAATTTGCCACTCGTCATTTAATAATTTGATATACTATTTTTCATAAAATATTTTAAAAAACAAATCATTATAGTGGGCGCTATGCTCGCTAGCATAACCGGCTGGAGTTGACAGTTGCCTCTTTCTGTGAGGCCGTATTTTGCAGAAGGAGGCATTCGAGAGGCAAAGGGAGAGAGCGGTCGATGCTCCTTCCTCCTGCCGGAGAAGGGGAGGTATAAGACGGCACAATTATGAGCCCCTGCTTCCCCTTTTTTGAACCCTTGAGTCGGCCGCATCTGGGGCGCCAGAGATGAATGCGTGAGCGAAAACCTGGCGTCCACCACACGGATGACGAAGGTTCCGCTGGGTTTTAGTAGGTATTCTGGTTACAGTGAAGACATACTCCTGGATGGAGGTATATACTCCATCCAGCGTGCGTTCAAGCATTTCCCAGCGGCAAAAAAATAACCATCTAAGTTTTCGAAATCTAAAGTTTTAGATTTGTACAAATATAAACAAGACTTAAAACTTATTTTGCCAAAGAAGTTTCACTTCTGACATGTACTTTGTACGCGCACACTTTCAACTTTATATCATCTTTTGTATATCTTTGGTAGGTTAGATCTCTAGTGATTCACAGTTTATCACCCCTTTAAATCTTATATCTAACAACCGTACATTTTTTTAAATCTAGTTGATTTTTGGAGGAATTCGACCTAAACTATTCACAAGATATATCTATATTACAAATCATATTATAAATGCGATAAAGTATTCTGTCATTTTCAAGGCAAATTTAAGTACGGCAACTTGTTTTGATAGCCGGTTATTATAAATGGTAACAAACAAAAATATTAGGATGAAAAAGAATTATTTCATCACGTCCTCATCTGTACCGCTTAGAAACGACGGCATAACGTTCAGAGTTATTTTATGATATAGTAATATCCTTGTAAGCGTTATTCACGTTGGTTCATTTCACAGGTAAATTTTTTTCATGGGCTTGTAGTCTATTCGTTTTTGTACGTCAAATTACTCTTTTTTGACAATAGCTGTTTAAAAGAAGCCATATTTGATTGATGATTATTGATAAGATAAAAGAAATGATACACGTGAAGTTAGGACGTTCTGGATAGGTCAATGACATCAGCGATAATAAATTAAGTAATTTTTATAGATTATTCAAACAGATCTGTTTATCTGCTTTGTTAGATGATCATCTACGGAGGTTTTAAAAGTCAACCGCTTAATTATTGACGTCAACCAGTTCATAGATCTTCATTTTATTATAAATTGTATTGTTTTATGCTTTCTCTATCGTATTTTGTAGCTTCAATAAATGAGG
Source organism: Elymnias hypermnestra (assembly GCA_015832385.1). Lineage (NCBI taxonomy): Eukaryota > Metazoa > Arthropoda > Insecta > Lepidoptera > Nymphalidae > Elymnias > Elymnias hypermnestra. The sequence goes on from JACTOM010000043.1 coordinate 2,685,844, forward strand.
GAGGTTATTCTTCTCTGGTATTTACACTAGAAGAAATACACGAGGAACAAAAATGGTTTTTAAAACAAAAGTACTGATTAAAAAAATCATTTACAAAGTCATGTTAATTATATAAAAATACATTGTGAAACAATCTTCTAATCAGTTTCAAGTCGATACCATATTCAATATAAAATAAAATAAAGATACAAACTTATATGAATTACAACAATTATAGTACTTCACAACTGACCCACTCAACTTTCAATGAAACCCATCTATCTGCGATATCGAGTGTGGTGCCTCGTCAGACACAGCGCTCCAGAATGTCCCGCCTAGAGACTTCAGCGACTCATTATGACGCCGCTGATAGGCACAGACCTCTCACTGGCAGGCATTATAGGACCAATACTTCCCAGTGAGCAGGCCTGGAGAGCGGTTGCCTCCTTTTGCGAGACTGTTATCTCACTTGAGGAGGCACGGCAAAGTGAGAGATTGAATGCCGCCGAAACACTCAATTCCCGACGAAGGGGTACAGGAAACAGGAGGGGGAGATTTGTACAACTCCTCCCCCTGTAGAAAATCTGTGAGCTGCAATCGAGGGGCCAGAGAGGAATGCCTCAACTTACCTCTGGCTCCCCACGCATGGTTAATGGCGGTCCCGCTGGGTTTTAGTGGGTATTGCGAGTTTGTACCCTCGCGGAGTCCCACGCTCCCGACCCCATTAGTCGGGGTGCGTAAATGCATTTCCCAGCGACAAAAAAAAACAAAAAATCTATCTGCGAAATCTGACCAAATCCACCAAATTGAAAAACTAAATCATCANAATATTGCATCTATTACACATTTTGTTTTCTTTCCGTTCCGTCTTTCAATGAAACCCATCTATCTGCGAAATCGAGTGTGGTGCCTCATCAGACACAGCGCACCACACTGTGGCAGAATGTCCCGCCTGGAGACTTCAGCGACTCATTATGACGTCGCTGATAGGCACAGACCTCTCACTGGCAGGCATTATAGGACCAATACTTCCCAGTGAGCAGGCCTGGAGAGCGGTTGCCTCATTTTGCGAGACTGTCATCTCACTTGAGGAGGCACGGCAAAGTGAGAGATTGAATGCCGCCGAAACAGTCCATTCCCGACGAAGGGGTACAGGAAACAGGAGGGGGAGATTTGTAAAACTCCTCCCCCTGTAGAATATCTGTGAGCTGCAATCGAGGGGCCAGAGAGGAATTCCTCAACTTACCTCTGGCTCCTCACGCATGGTTAATGGCGGTCCCGCTGGGTTTTAGTGGGTATTGCGACTTTGTACCCTCGCGGAGTCCCACGCTCCCGACCCCATTAGTCGGGGTGCGTAAATGCATTTCCCAGCGACATAAAAAAAACAAAACCTCTATCTGCGAAATCTGAACAAATCCACCAAATTGAAAAACTAAATCATCAAAATGGGTAAGCTAGTTTTAGAAGTCAAATACTATCCACAAGGGATTAATATATACACACGCACGCAATACACGTAAACATACGCAAACACATGTATATGTGTATATATAAACACAATATAGCACAGAAAGTAAGGCTCCAGCACTAAGTGTACATAGTTGAACCCCTAGCAAAATATTGTTTGTTATAGATCTTTATCAATGCTATATCATCCACAAATATTTGTATAACTTATAACGCCAAAAGACGCCGTGACGCCACCTCGCTGAACTTCAAAGAGATTATAACATTAACTTTCCACCAAACAAATTTCGTTAAGATAACAAAAATTATCGCGATAAGGAAATTTATTAAAATTAATGATATCATCTAATCGTTATACGAGTACATTTAACCGTAGAATTAGTTTGTCTTACCAACATACTGACAGAAATCACAATGCGTATAGTACATTGAGTTTTCTTGAATATGTTGTTTGTGTATGTTTTATTTTTACCTATTATGTGATTACGAGTTTTCACCGTTGTTGTTAACTTTGAAATAAAAAACAGTTTTTACGTTTATAAATTTACAAATTTAGTTTATATATAATATACGAGTATATAGATGAAGTAGCAGATCTGACAGACTTCGTTCTGTCAATAAGATTTAAAATGTGACAGATTTCAGTTTTACGAATGATTTTCGAAATGAAATTACAGCAGTTCTACATATCTATAGCACTTACATTTTGTGACTATTCAACTTGGTCGGGCTGTGACTATTCAATTGATTTTGAACTTTGAATAGCGGCAATAAAGTGCAAATTGACTCTTTGGCGTTAGAAACACACCTACATTGCTTAGACAACAGTGAGTACCTGTAATTTATTATGAACTTTATTGAATAGGAACAAATTGATTCTACATTTTAGTTAGAAAACGTTGTATGGGTAACAGAAAAGGGCTGTTTTTAGGGTTTTAAATTAATAAACTGAAAAACTTCAAAATTAGTGCATCCGATTCACATACAGATTGTACAAATTTGATCATATCTCGGACTTTGGACGTGAGTAAAAGTGGCTCCCTATCTAATTTCGCTGGAATGTGCACATGTTATTATTTCTTTTTAAAATTTTCGAAATGTTTTCTTCGTGTGAGAGCGCTTCCATTGGACGCTCTCAAAACTAGCTAACTAACTTTCGTTTGTGCGTTAAAATCAACCCTCTTGAATAGTCTTCTTACAACCTTGCTCGTTACGCTAAATCATTCACTTTTACGTCAACGCGGGTCATTTTTCGATAAGTTTCGATATGAAACGTCATTCCCATACATTTTTTAAGCATTAACAATCTTCGAAAGTGAATTTGTCTAAGGGCCCTATAATTCACTTCACGAACATATTTTTAAATATGATGTTGGATATGACACTTTCAAAAAGCGACTTAAAGACTATTTTTGACCTATCACCAAATAATTGTTTCAATTAGGACTGAAAGAATTTCTTTTACATAATTTTTTTCCTACCCATTCTCTTATGGTTCTATTTTTAGTATTTATATATATTGTGTGTATATATGTATGTGTTTATATATATGTTTATAATATACCTTTAGCTTGTATGTTATTGCCAAATTTCTAGCATTTTCATATATTTGCTACTTTTTGGATTACTGGAGGAAATCTTTCCAAAGGGATATAGTATCCTATGTATAACATAACTTTATTTTTATAACTTTAATTTTTATTACTGTGACTTCTTTTTTCGATTTCGATTCGATTCTTTCTTTAAATAAATAAAATATGAGTACCTTGGCCAAAAGAACAATGAAAGTAATTATTTATATTTATAAAACATCCACAGTAACGCTAATGAATAAATAATGACGCTTTTACTAATGAGGAATGTCCATGTAATTCTCGAGGGTATTTCAATGATACCATACAATCCGCCCTTAGGGAAAATATGTATTAAGTTTCCACTACAGCCTTCATCACTCCGTAATAAGTATGATGGCCTTATTTGCAAGTACGGTTATGAGTAAACGATTGCGGAACCATCAATGCCTTATTTAAAGAAATAGTTTCAGATACGGTTTCTATTATGATTAATAATCCCCAATGAGAAGTTATAACATGACAAGATAACCAGTTGAAATATTAGCGCTAGAAAGCATAACTCTCTTCCAATTTCTTTACCAGAACGGAAAAACTTTTCATAAAAATAATTCACAGATATAACTTACATATTTATCGACATATACCCATTTTGTATACTTTTTTGCTGAATCTAATAACTTTAGTGCCATTATTCTAGCAATTTTTTAGATAATGTATTGCAGGTTTTTAAATTTATGCATTTTAGCGTCGATATGTTTCAACTATTATTTAAAGTTTAAATTGTTCTGACTGTGTAATAGCTAAGAAAAATAAATTGCTTATTTATTAGGTTTTTGTTATATAATAAGATGACGTAAAAATAGTCATGGTGATCTCCGACAAGAAGAAAGGAAGAGAAAGAAACCCAACCACGTCTTGGGCATCCGTTTCCTGAGATTTGTACGAAGCTATCCGTACAGACAATCCAATACAATGGCCGACCTCAAATAACTGGGACAAGGCAAGGGAGAAGAAAATATTGTTTATTTATTAAATAGCTGCTATAACTTAGTAAATGTCTGTTGGATTTAGACAAAACTAATGTATTTTTGCTAGCTAATATAGACGACTAGCAATTTGCTGGGCGAATCTTTACCGATTGAACTGTAATCTATTTCTTTTTTGTATATATTCTTCCTTTTGCTACTAGATTAGCCACGACCCTTGTGACGACGCAGGGACTATTTTATTCGGAATGTGTGCATGTTGCATAACTGTACTGGCTATTTTAGCGTTATCCGATGTACCTGCTGAAGCTTTGCTGTGAGTGAGATGAGAAAACTAGAATAAAGATATTGAGAATTTTACCTTTTGTTTGGAAACTTAGATAGGGATGATGTTCACGTTTGACTGATATCCTAAAACTATGGCCTCGTATTTACGGAGAAGATAACAAAAGATTGTATTAAATCTAAAACTTATTAGCCATGTTTTTAGTTGTTTTGTAATCATCTAAGTTGATAACTGTGCTAATTGTTCTGGAATAATTTTTGGAGAGTCAATTCATTTCCGGGGATCGCGATGATACTAATATTTTAGAGATTTAATATTAGTAGTTCACTCAATTTCGACATTTAAGCTTTTGAGACAATTTAATGATGATTCGTAGAAGGATACAATGGTTTACATGCAATAGTTTACATTTAAATTATCCTTTGTTTTATAAAGTCACATCACGTTCTTGGCTCATTAATTACCCTACACCTATGGAGATCGTTAAGAAACATATTCCATTAAAGGTAATTAATTATCGCGTGCAGTTGTTACCTGTGATTGTATTTTTTTCTGATATTTTACAATACATGTATGCAAACTTTTCCTTTTTCCTTTGTAACTCTTAGTAATTGTCTATAAGATAAGAGACAGTTGTAGTTGTTATGTATATATTGAAGGCAAGATTGTGGATTGTGTGTGCTCTACGACTTTTAAAATGACTTATCACGAATGTGACTATGATTAAAAATCAGAATATCTAAGCAAAATACCTGTGAAAATATGCTGTATTTATATTTATTTTACTTCATTTCAACCTTATATAAAGTATTCGCATCACTAATGTTCAACGATCGTAAAGTTAATGTTGGCAGATATTAACCATAAAATATTGCTTTTAGTTCAAGCGCTATCAGATTCGCAGAATTGCACATATTTTATTGTTCCTCATTTATAAAGACAAAACATTATTGAAATCAATAAACTAATTTTAATGTCTTGTTACGATTTCTTTACATTCAAAAAATTTTGTTTTCACTATTAGTTAAATACAAAACACCAATTGCTATAATTGCTCACATTGTATGAATAAGATTAATTTAAATGTAATTTTTTTACATTAAACAAAAAAACAATGGTAACAGCATTATTTGTGTCAGCGGATTAGCAAATCGCTGTAATTTTCAAGTCTATTTGGAGCAGTTAGTAATAGACACAAATGGCAATGAGGTAATAGGCGGCTTCCCTCGGGAAGGCGTGCCCACAGTTTAACGAGCAGAAATATTTTCATTTTTAATGTGCTTTCAATGCGAAAAGTAATAAATATTCTAGGAACGTCATTTTCATTACAACACGCCCTGTTTTTGTTAAGTTGGTTGTCGGTGTTTTTTGCTTATATGAAGTCCTCATTTTTGGATAACTTTTTAGTTTTAGGATAGGCTTCCTTCCATATAAATCCTCTTCCAAGTAAATTTATTTTCAGTTTTCGCCGTATTGAATGTATAATTAGGCACAAATTCGTCATTGGTTAAAACAAATGTTTCATTTCGTTTCATTTCCAAACAAACACCTTTAAAATTACCTTTTCTATTTTGTATTACTATTCTTCAAAACAGCGACTTGTAGTTTTTTTATTGCTCTCGTTTGGAGGTTAGATTATTTACGCGTGAACTTATATTAAAATGTAGTTCTATCCGAAAAAACAAACAAACGCAAGAAAGCTTTTATACAGAATATCTTAATGTTTAATAAGATTTGATATGCAATTGCTTTATTAAGTTTCGTCTCAGGTGAGTCAACCAAGGAACTGGTACGCGGTGACACAAAATGTCTACGAAACCTTCTTCAGACACGCACATCCTCTATCCCAGAAAATTCATAAACCGAGTAAAATATCTTTATAGATACAACTAGCTCACCCGGCAAATGTTGTTCTGCAATGAATTACCAAAGACATCGTGATAAATAAGTCTCATACCAATCAAATATACTAAAAAATATGACTTAAATCGGTCGAGTCGCTTCGGAGGAGTGCATACACCTTGATACGAGATATGATTAATTTCATCTGATAACTTTACATAAGACCGGGCAATGTAACATAACTGTCTGTACGTATTTTATATATATTGCCAACAAATAAAACTATATAACTACATACTATATAATCAAATAATAAGACGCATCCAAATCGCTGTCCATAGAGTGTGTTCCTAAAATGCTGGTAACATCACCTCTTTGGATAGCTAAGCGGATCCTTTGTCCGAGGTAAGCACCAGCTCTAGGCTCATTTGTGGAATCCAGCAAACGCTTAGATAGATGTTTAAAAAATATTTTTGTTTCAGAGCCCCACGACACCATCGTTTTCACGGCAAATGGAAGAAAAATGTGATCTCGTGTAATAAATCCACATTTCTGCATTTTTTTAAATTTCGGCGTCAGTTGTCACAATACCAGGCATCGTTGAAGATAATTCTAAATCAGAATGTGCCATGGTATCAACACAAGTCGCATCCCATCATAACATAAATGTCTTATGCTTATTCTTTTGACGACCTTATTGGCGCATTGGTTCGTGTACTCGCTTTACTAGTGGTCTTGGGTTTGATCCCCGGTAGGGCGAATTCAAAAAAAATTATTTCTAATTCGGCTAGTTATTAGCAAAGGCGTACCACCAAACAAAAGAAACCATGAGAGGTATATCGTCTTTATTTAGCGCACTTCCATATCTAAATTGTATCGTCACTATAGTCAAGCGCTAACCAATAAGCAATAAAAAAATTCATATATCAATTTAGACGTATAAATTCTTATGGGAGGTTTGATGGGTGATTTCGGTAATATGGTACAGAAACAAAGAAATCTTTTTTTCTATATGATTAATGTTTTAATTGGATAATCAATTGACTAATAAATAAATGGTCAAGAGGATCTACATGTTGCCATGTAAACACAGCTGAGCAGATTTCACGAAAATATCGAGTATATGTAAATTTAGGTGATTCTGAATCAGCAGAGTTATTCTTTGTTTGAGATAGAGAGTTAGTGGTGAAGTCTACGCAAACAATGTTTAGATAGCCCTCTGGTGTAATTATGTGGGCACTTCCCGGGTTCGATTTTTGGCAGGACAAATTTAGGAATTTGTATTATCTAATTTGACTGGACTGGTAGGAGGCTTCGACGGAGGCTAGCTTGCACCAATCAAAAAAATGGTTACCATGTTGTGTAATAACCAATATGATCAAATGTCTTTAGTGTCGATCACAGTCAAGTGGTAAAAATATAATAAGTAATATAACTATTCTATAATACAATTTTCTAAAGCCCAGCTTTATATATATATATATATATAAACACAAGCACATAAAAACTATATATATATATATAGTTTTATGTGCTTGTGTTTGTCACTGAATTCCTGCTTAACGGCTGGATCGATTTTGGTGATTTTTTTTGTGTCCCGAGAATGGTTTAGGTCGTTAATTCGATCCGATAACGAATTTACTATATATATATCTCCACGGGATCATGAACTACGCGGGTTACACCGCCGGGAATAGCTAGTTACATATATAGAAACTTATATCTAAAACTAATATTATAAGGAGGAAACATTTGTGTTTTTGTAAGTAAGTATTTGTAACGTTTCCACACAAATTTTACTGGACCAATTGTTTAATTTTTTTACTATTACAAAGCTGCATTCTTACTGAACGACGTTACTATATTACTTTCTCTATTTTTTCGAGATCCCCATGAAATGTAATGTCAAGAAAAATTAATTGATTTGACCAAGGTGTGAAACAAAAAAATTGTTATCGCATGCGCTGCGAAAACTATTAGATAGAATTATGAAAATGTCCTACAATATTATAGAAGGTATTAATATCTACAAAAAAGTCCGCAATACCATGTGTTCAACTACTTTAATTATGCCACTGTAACTACTTTTTTTGCATATTGAAAGTTAAAAGTGCCGAAAATTATCAATCCACATTATTCATACTTCTGCACTAATCCTTATCCTATAAAATTATTCAAAGACCGTTTCAATACATGTAAAATGCTTTTCAAATTCTTAAAATCGGACATTTCATTTAAAAGATATAACGAATTTTAAAATGTCAATCTAAGAAAACAAGTCCTACTTGATAGGAGCCATTACCACGAGATCGATATCTGCGTGGGTGAAACCACGGGGATCTCCTAGTCTATTATTCATGGAATGTGAATTAATGGTAGTTATTCTGAAAAAAGGGACTAAAATCCAGTAGATAATAGTATCAAACAATTCATTGGTAATACTACTAAGAGGCAGCCTTCAATAATGTTTTGTCGCAAAAACATTATTTTAATGCCATTGAACACGCCATTGAATATTGTTTTTATTCTGTAACCTCTCGCTCAGAGGTTTACATTATGGCCTCGAACGCCACGCTCCCGATTTCCGTTCTATTAAATTTAGGAAATTACCTGTTGGTGAATTGGCTTTTATTAATCTATGACAATTACGTGACTTAATAGTTGAGTGTATTGATATTGGACTTGATTCTTTAGGCATCCAATCACTTTATTATACATAGCTAGATAAGTTCCCGTTGAGTATTTTAACTCTCGTGTAATATTTGTAGTAGAATTTACTCAAACTATTGATAACAGGATAAAGTTTTCAAAGTCCGGAAAACGTGGATGGTGCACTCATATAACATTTAGCTGCTCTTGGTTGAACGATTTAACAATCCAAAATTTTAATTAAGGCCATAACAAATAGAAATAATAGTTTATATTTTCGTGACTCGAAAAGTCTAAAATTATGGTATGACACCATAAAATGACGTAAATGGTTAAAACATTTGGGCTCTCTTGTAAAATCAGCTTATTGAATTGTATCTGTAAGTTTTTCAAATAATCTAGAGTGTCTATATTTTGTTGTGTCAAATACTCAATATTGAGTAACTCAAAATGATACCACAAAATATTATTATACCATTGTAAGATGAACTTTTTGAATTATGCCACTATACATCTAAAGCAGGTAAATATTCTTTAAGTTGAGCCCGTCCTTGGTTATAAGTTTAACAACACTTTAACGTATATTACTTATAATAATATAAAATATTTAATATATAAAAATTACGTATGAATTGCTGAAATGTATGGGATTCGAGAAAGATAAAAAAAAGGCGTGAAGTTACTTGATTTGTTTAGTAATATCTAAAACAATGGGACTTCCCTAATATTTGTTAAACCCCTTCAAATCTCTAGAAGTAATAGGTATACGCTATATTTTTTTCAGTATATATCACTATGCAGTGTGTTAATGAATCAAAGATGCAAAGTGATTGATGTGACAGTATACAGATTAGGCATATTTGCGAGTCATAAGATTTAAAATGAGATATTTTTCGTTTATGCATCAATTGTGACCTTGCTCTTCAGCAAAGGTTGGGTTTTGTTCCATTTAAAAATATATTGTTATTGACACTTAGTCTTTGTCTCCGCATAATAAAATTTGTTACTTTTAAAACAAATAAACAAACTTCTTTGCGTTTATAAGATTCATTCTTATTTGCGTATAAGAATAAGTAAAACTCACGTCAACGTCTAGGTACTTGTTGAAAGAACCATGAAAATGTGCATATTTAGCTATAGATTCTTTCTGAATTTGTGGATTTGTAACTTATAAACATATCTACCTATATTAAGTGTTAAAGATATTTATTTTTGAAAGACATAAAATTTATTATATTAATTAATTATATTTGAACGGAATGATATCGATATGATATGGAAATATTTTTCTACACAATTTCCAAAACGAAATAAACTTAGACCAGTAATGCAAAGGTCAATAGAGTTATTTAATTTATCCACAACAATAACTACTACAATATTACAAACGCCTCTAATCAGTCACAGCACAGACTAGTACAATTTCCTAAATTTTCTCTGTCGTATATACTACGTATGTTTATAATAAAGTGGTAATGACCGGTAATTACTTCATAAACACTTTTTGTTATGAGTAATCGAAACAATGGTAAAATAATACACCTAATATTGCCGCGGGGAAAACCCAGGCACTCGGGCATAGTATAATTATATATCAATTTTTGGTCATAACAACAAAACCAAATAGGTGCCTCACATCACGCGTTTGGAGTTTGACGTGAGACGTAATTGTCTACCGAGAATTGAGAAGGTAAAAAGATGAGGTTACGCTCTGTGACTCCGCGTGATGTAGTTTAAAAAAAAAAGAAAATACCTTGTCTATCTCCTGCTCTAACAATGTAAGTCGGAAAGAATAGGCCTATTGTACCTTTAGAAGTTTTTTGTTACATCTATTACAACGATATAGGCACCCACATTCCAATTATACTCCTATTTGGTTGGTGTATAAAAAATGATTATTATGTAATTGGTTCAAGAGCGATGGAAACTCGTTAAGATAGAATTACTGTGGCACGTACATGTTTTATTTTAAAATGGGAATTGAACCAGGATTTGGACAACAATTATTAAAAACCAGTGCAAGTTTTACGTGTATTTTGATACAGCTTGACCGATTGTTATAATTTGTTTTGGGTATATTTGGTCTGCGAATAGGCCGTCCTAGTGCTTTTATTTATAATGTAGTGGATGGTAGTTGATGTTAATGCAATTTTAAGTAGGAGCTAACTTAAATTATTTATATTAATATATAATTCCAGATTCTGTGTGATATTCGAAAAGGACATATATAATATTAACTTCAAATTAAAAACAGCCATTGCATCCATTTATAAATTATTAATCAAGATAATCAACATATAACGTAAAAATAAAATAAGTAATTAAGATAAATTACGTTTTCAATCTTAATTATGATTTTATAATAATCATACTGGTATTTCCCAAAATCTATAAAGAGATAAACACATTGTGGGAAAGACTAATAATCGGATGTACGAGGAAAAAAATAATACAAGTAGCGGTTTTAGTTACAAACCACATGAATTTAGGATTAAAACCGTATTAAATATATATCATAAAAGTATATATAATATGTTATTGTTATAAATGACCTTATGCCTATATTTCTTTAATGGATAAGTCTCAGTTATATCTTATGCCTATATTTCTAAAGAAATATAGGCATAAGATCATTTATAACAATATAAACTTACATTTTATAATGTTAAGATTTAGGTTTCTTCATTGGCAATAGGAGAAGTTTGTCGCTTGGTTTCTGGTTACTTTACAACATTATATTGTAAATGCTTAAAAATTGTATGGGAATGACGTATCAAATCGATATGTCACGTGACCATATGAAAAAATTGTAGTGTTATAATCGTTCGACGTAGCGTTTTCGTACGTAGAACATCATCTTGACTAGGGGAGCTTGTTCGACAATAATTCCTAAAATGTAATTTCCTGTGTAATTCCATGTAAAAATGTGGATAATATAAATGTTTTTTATACATCAAGTATTTTCACTTTAGATTAAACTTTACTCGATGCAAAATGTAAATACTTTTTTAAAATTACTATAAGTCATTGGTATCAATGTTTGAATGCATTTTACTTTTTGATTTTCATGTATAAGTGTACGTTTGATAAATTAACAATGTAATGCAGTAGTTTTATACCAAAATTTGTTTTAATTTACTCCTCTCAGATTCAGTAAACTGGCGGATATCCACCTTATATAAAGTTATCTATTAGTTACTAAAAATTTCTAGTTAAATTACTCGATAAATATACTTTTAACAGTGTATTATTAGGTGACATCACTGTGAAGCTATGGCCCTATTGTGTAAAAGTTTTTAGAGTCAGATGAGATATATCTGTTATTTTTATCTCTTTATATACTCAATAAAAGCAAATAATTGCATTAAGCGCTTTATCATGACAACTTATCTGAGTTTGTATGGCATACACAGATAAGATACTTTTTAACATTATTCCAGTAGTCACACCTTCTGACTGTAGATAATGGAGTTCCTTAACAAATGCCACTTTGCGTATTAGCATAACCTAATCTAGCGTTGTATATTTATTAATAAATTTCTCATATGAAAGTTTTAGAGCATATAGCATTTATTATAGAAACTAGTTATTTCTTGCGATGCCACACGCTTAGTCTATATTGCGAAAGGAGTCTTAGTTTTGCTTCTTTTAAACGATAAAAATGGATACCCTTTACAGATAGATACTATCCTTAAGATATAAAATTCCGTTGCACATTAATGTAGTTCTATTTCGTAAAGTTTAGCCAGCGTTTGAGATTTAAGCGCACAAAAATATGTATGACATCACATTTCAGCTTTTCTGTAATATAAGATGTATGTATTATACATATAAGTTTCCTCTTGAAGCATTTTATCTATTGCTGAAAATTGCACTAAAATCAATTGAACAGTTTAAAAGATCTAAGCAGCTACTGAAACGTTCATTTTATACTACGTATAGATCCGATGTTACTAGTTAAAAAAAGGTAAGGTAAGTAGCAGCCCATTAACGTCCCAGTACTGGGCACAGGCCTCCTCACTCCGAGGAGCGAGAGTTTTTAGAGCATAGACTCACCATGCTGCTACACTGCGGATTGACAGGCATAGTACACAAGTGCACTCTCTATTCCTTCACTCTCATAGTCCGATGTGACGGGAATCCGACACGACCGGAGAGAGATCAGGCGCAGGACCGACGGCTTAACGTGCTCTCCGAGGCACGGGGGTGGATCACACCGCCAACTTCCCAACTTCGGGCAAATATTGAGAAAATCTTAATAGAAAACTCAATATTGATTTTTGAATTGGCCCGACCCGGGACTCGAACCCAGGACCTCATGTCTGTAGTCGAACATGCTAACCACTAGACCAATGAGGCAGTACTTTTACTAGTTACTTACCTTAACTTGAACGTTCATATGCATTTAGTAAACAGCTGTTATTTTATTACAAAACTTCAACAATTTTTTTGAAATCAATTAGAATAGATTAAATATATTGTCACGAAAATACAAGACTTTCTATTTTGTTTATAGTTGTCTTATCAATTCATGCTAAAATAACAAGGTAGGGGATTGTATATCAATACTATTTATATAAATAAAAATAAGATAATTGGAGGCAGGCAAAGTGGATTTCATCAAATAGTAAAATGAAGTCCCTTAGCTGTTAAATGACCTAACAATTAGTAAACAGCCTGATTAAAATTGTTTACAATGGAAATCCAGTACTTGTGATAATGGTTACGTGTGACATTTGCAATCATCAAGTACGTTACCTACATATCAATTGTTCTTGGAAATTGATATACGGCTGTGAAGTTTCGAAAATAAACAAGTAACATAAAAAAGCTAAGAAAATTCCTACACCTTACCAAAAACTTAACAAAATCATTACATTTAAAGAAACGCTGTTCCAGAAACTTTATTAACATCAAATGTCATCCACTACAAATCAATAATAAATATTGAGTAGTCGAATTTGAACTTGAGTAGTTGAATATAGAAGTGTTTTATAAAGGACTAGCTGTTCCAGTGGAGATATGAATAAATTCGTTATTTATCGGAAATAATTGTCAATCTAAACCATTCTTGAATCCACGTGAAGAGAAAATTACAACATAATTCAGTGACCTACAAACGCACATAAGAATTATATATAATAATATAAATTTGAACAATATAGATATAGTGGGAGTATGAGATAATAGTAGGAATGGAGAATTAAAAAAAAGTACTACTACCTTAGAGTGTGAAACTATAATTTCTAAGTTAGAGATGGCTGTTTTATTATATATGTTTCTATACTCCATGTGTTAGTCTGTATATATTGTATTATATGTGTAGTTTATTTATTACCAGTACGTATGATCTCTTTATGCACCACCCAGCTTCTTTTACACAATCTCCTTTCCCTTAAGGTCACCTAGATGAAATGGTTGATGACCGATATGATTGTCTTCTTGTACAGTTGTTTGTAGAAGCCTTATGCATTCATATTTTGTTAATGTGTTTTTTTCTCATGTGCTGCCCCACCCAGTAATAGTTGAAAACTCTGCACTCGAAATAGTAGATGAGTATATTTACCTAGGGCACTCAGTGCAGTCGGACAGATTAAATTTCGAGAAAGAGGTTCTTACGGAAAATTGCGTCAAATATTTTCGTCGAACATTCTTCAATGTCTAAAAACAAAATTATATGAACAGTGCGTGTTGCCAGTGATGACTTACGGTTGCGAAACATGGCCAATGACTATGCGCCTTATTAGGAAGCTCAGGATCACACAGCGGGCGATGGAACGAGCTATGCTCGGAGTATCTCTTCGGGATCAAATCCGAAACGAAGAGATTCGCAGAAGAACAAGAGTTACCGACGTAGCTCGAAGAGTCGCCGAGCTGAAACGGCGATGGGCAGGGCACACAGCTAGGCGAACCAATGGACGTTGGGGTCCCAAGGTACTGGAATGGCGACCCCCACCGCATGAACAGATGACCTCAAAAAGGTCACTGGAAGCCGATGGTTACAAACCACACAAGACCGTGTATTATGGAAATCCTTGGGGGAGACCTATGTCCAGCAGTGGACATTCATCGATTGAGATGATGATGTTTTTTTAAGGTGTACAATAAAGCGTATTATATTATTATTTAACTTATCGGTATCTAGTTTATCTGAAGAAAAATCGAGAGCAGATATAACAATTGCCACTCGACATATAATAGATTTCTTAATACATTGATTATTAGTTCAAATACTTATCTCTGAAGCCATTATCATAAAGCACAGAAAGCAGCGTTTGGATCCAACAGGTGGAGTTTTTGTCAATACTTATTTGAATACAAAGACGTGTGCTGGATTACCTAGTAATGATCGACGAACGACGTAAAATCCCTTGACCCAAAATTTAATTATTTTTTACGTCATATATATATATTTATAATTAATTTTTTTAGAACTTCACAACGTTCGTTTGATTAAATAAAAAAGGACTTAATGTGTAGCAAGTTCCGCTTAAACTACTATAAAATCCGCAACAAAAACTCGTCTAATGACTATTTGTATAAAAAGTTAAGTGCGACAAACTTGTTGTACCATTATATGAATGAAAATTTTAGACAAAATCGCAAAACGAATTATATATTAACTTAAATAAGGATAATATACTAGAAATTAATATGAAAAAAGAAAATTTTAAGCATATTGTGTTAAAATAGGTTTAGATGTTAATAATGGAAACCAATTCATTTACTATAAGAAGATTGACGGTGATTATATATTAGGAATATACTATAGAAATTTGAAAAAAGCTGAATCATTGATGCGATATTTAGCCATGCAAAGTCTCCGACACGTGTTGGACTTTTGATTTAATTAATTAAAAAACAGATCCCCAAAATGTCAATTAATACGTTTCATAAAAAAATAAATTATATAGTATTTATTTTAACTTCTGATCTAATGCATTTAACTTTTCTACATTATATAATTTCTACAGTTATATTAAAGTTGAAATGTTACTTTAAAGGAGTATATTACCTTCCTGTTATTATTTACAGCTTTGTACTACTAGTTACTCATAATACTAATTTCTGTAGCTAAAGATATCCAATTTTTACTTAAAAGTGTGAGACGTAGATATCTATATGTTACATCAGTAGCAAAGTTCCTTTATTTTGATTTCATATCAAACAATTTTGATTTTAAGTGATAAGCATTGACACATATTTTTATATAACATATGTATACGAATTTATTTTTATGTTAGTTGTAGTATGTATACTATTTTTATATGTATTATTTATTATATTATATATGTACGTATATTTAGAACATGGTTAAGACGAAAGTTATGTCCAATATCCATGTTCCGCTCCACCCAGTCATTGTTGAGAACTCGACACTCGAAATTGTTGACGAATACACATACCTGAGGCACATAGTCCAGCTAGTTAGATCCAATTTCGAGAAGGAGGTCAACCGTCGAATCCAACTCGGTTGGGCAGCGTTCGGAAAGTTCCGGAAGACGTTTTCGTCCAATATCCCTCAGTGCCTGAAGACTAAAATCTTCGAACAGTGCGTGTTGCCAGTGCTTACTTACGGATCGGAAACGGGGTCGCTGACTATGGGCCTCATTCGGAAGCTCATGGAGAGCCACTCAGCGTGCAATGGAGAGGGCTATGCTCGGAGTTTCTCTAAGCGATCAAATCAGAAATGAGGAGAACCGTAGCAGAACCAATTCACCGACATAATCCTACGAATCGCGAACCTGAAGTGGCAATGGGCGGGGCACATAGTCCGACGAACCGAAGGACGTTGGGTGGACCGGAAGGTGCTGGAGTGGCGACCCCGCACCGAACGACGCAGTGTAGGAAGACCCTCTACAAGGTGGACCGACGATATAAGGAGGGTCGCCGGTAGGAGCCAGGCGGCTCAAGATCGGGCCTTGTGGGCATCATTTCGTGAGACGTATGTCCAGCAGTAGACGTCCATTGAAGCGACGACGACGACGACGTATATTTAAGATAAGTATTTATTTCACAATATATCAATTTTGCGCAATTCCCTGCGATCCAGTTAACAAATAGCAAGCCGCCTTTGCACACTTTCGTGCCAAGTGTTTAAACTGTATAATGTTATTTTTGTAACGTATATTATTTAAGGTGTGCAATAAAGATATATATAAAAATATATATGAAATTAATATATTCCACATTAACCTTAACATTTTCTTAAAAATCAGTACATACAACATACATATAAACAAGTTATACCTGTTCAAATTTTCAATCGTTAATAAAATACCTGTTGGTGACCCACTGAAATAAAAATACATTTTTTACACCTTGTAGTGGATGACTCTAGTCCTTAATACGGTTTCAAGCGAGTATTGCCTTTTATATTACCTGTGTCAAATTGTATTAGATGTACGATATATCTATTATTATAATAATGTTTAAAGATTCCAAGAAATGATCATTTAGTCGTAATATGAAAGATGACTCAAACATTTTTTATCGCTTCTGTAACTAGAATTACTTAAACGCTACTTATAATAAATTTTAGATACGAACTTAGCAGTTTTTAGTAAGTTAAAAACTTGTTTTTAATACCCGTAGAATGTAAATGTACGACTCTTTCTTTTTTAACCCACTTCATAAAAGGAGGAGTTTATCTATTCGGCTGGTTTTTTTTTACACCTCAAAACTTTCGGCTGGGTGAATCAATCTTTTTGTAGTTACAATGATTATTATATTTGGAGTCGGTGTCGCCCAACGTACTTACATAGTTATAGATGCGAGCGGCGCGGGAGCTGCCAAGTGGACACGCGGGATGCACCCACCTTGGCTGACGCCGCCAACTCCGAATATGATGATAATTGTAATTACAATAAATTATCGTAATAATTGACTATGAGATTATTGACAAAGAGAGACTTTTAAGTAGTCTAATATTATTAATTTCATTTTACTTAGAAGAACTTTTAAAAAGAATACGTAATTGTTTTAAACTTTTTAGACCATGTCACTTTTTGGAATTGTTTGGTTTGAAGACGTATTTTAGTATTGTTTTAGGAATGAGTATATTAGAGGAAGTATGAGAGTAGCACCAGTGACCGAGAAGTTAAATGGTGGAAGGCTATCCTGGTATGGACACGTCATGAGAAGGGAGGATAGCCATTTATGAAAGAGTGCCCTAAATATGGTAAGCGGCAGGGTCGGGAGAGAGCGACCAAAAAAAGTGTAGAAGAACTGTGTGTGAAGATAGAGTGAAGTGGTGAAAGGAAACAAGCGGTGCTTACCCTACTTAGTAGGTTAAGGGCAAGGATATGATGATGTTTGTTTTGAAAGTGGTTCTTTTTTTGTTAATAATTTTATTTTAAGTACTTATTTAATTTGCGTACGTAGAATATATAAAAGTCCGCTTTAGTGATTTATTTATATTACAATTTACTTACAAATATCAAATAACTTCATTATAAAGACTTCATCTTGCAGTAATTCGTTAATATTTATAACCGTTCTACTAAACGTGATAACTGTTTTGCATGTACGAGTATATAGATAAAAAAAACTTTTGTGTAATCAATATCTTACAATATTCACATTCATAGGAAGACAGACTTAGTCTTGAATTTAGTGTTATTGTACTGGTTTCAGTTATTATTAGACGAGATGATTTCCTTTTTATTGTTTTATTATAGTTGGGTTTTTGCACACAGCGATTATTTATCTAGATTACCGAACTCCTATCATAGATATCTAGGCAAATCGCCATAATGATTGAGTTCAATATGTAATTATTAATAGAAACTCTCTTTTATTATAATATGTCATACTCATTATCAAAGAGTAAAAGAAGTATGACATAAGTACGGTAAGTATTAGCTCCTTAAGGCAAAGGCCTCATAGCAAACAGTGTTTTTGGAACATAGACCCACCACTCTGCTCCACTTGCAGGTATAGGTAGGCAGGTATATCCGGAGGATGATCAGGCGTGAAACCGACTTCCTTACTTCGGGTAAATATTGAGAAAATCTTAATAGAAAACTCAATATCTCATTTGAATTTGCTCCACCCGAAAGTCGAACCCAGGACCTCATGTCTGGAGCCGAACAAACTAACCCCTATTACAATGGAACAGTCACCAATGACAGAAGTAAACCATTAGCGTAAGTACAAACAAATAAGTAAAAAATATTTAAACCAAAAAAGTCTAACTAAAATAACGAAAATCTTCTCCTCAAATATACCATAATTTGAGTGAGTCGAGAATTGACTCATGATTCAATAGCTATGTCCCTGTTTTTTGCATTAGATACAGCGAGAACTGGTTCGTTTTCCTGTGTCAAGGTTATTTGAATACTGTAGGCTAATGTTATTGAAATTACATGTATCAAGTCACAAAAACTATAGATATAATTTTTCTTTTAAGTTATTTTATCTCTGATAAGTTGAACGGAAGCGGTTGAACGTGACGTCACCTGATGATAAGTGATGATAGCTTGAAGTTTAGATGGAAGCGCACTAACATGGTAATGTAACGCCTACGGTTTCGACAACTGCCGGAACGAAATTTTTGTTACTTGGCGACTTGTATTTATAGGTGGGATGTAATTAGCCATAAACGAAATGTCACATCAATCCAGACTCATACAATTGCCTAAATTTACCCTATCTGGAGTCGAACCAAGTCTTCGATCAGTAGACGTGAAAAGTCTCCTATCTGCTATCAGTGTGGTGCACCTGCCTTTACGGCAGCTCACACCGTGGCAGGATGTCCAGCTTGGGGACCACAGTGACATCCTGTGGTGGTTGGAGCGGATCTCTCATTGCCAAGTATAGTAGGTGCCATGCTTGACAGTGAGATAGAATGGAATGTTGTTGTCTCGTTTTGCGAGGCCGTCATCTCGTTGAAGGCGGCAATGGAACGAGAACGGGAAGCTCCAGCAGATGCCCCTAACCTTCGGAAGAGTAGACTCGGCGGCAAAGGGCATCTCTTGACTTACGATTTCAAGTAATTTGCAAGAAACAAAATGTCCTATATTCGAAGGAGCAAGTTCGAAAAATGAAAGAAAGTCAAAATAATCTGTTTAGTAGTTTCAGAGTACATTGCATATATATACTAATATACAATCTACACTACAGAGGCTATCCTGACACTTAAATAGTTTTCGCTAGAAAATTATAC
Source organism: Elymnias hypermnestra (assembly GCA_015832385.1). Taxonomy (NCBI): domain Eukaryota; kingdom Metazoa; phylum Arthropoda; class Insecta; order Lepidoptera; family Nymphalidae; genus Elymnias; species Elymnias hypermnestra. Next base: position 2,705,794 of record JACTOM010000043.1, read on the forward strand.
ACATGCTTAAGTAGTTTATTTTGCATATTTCTTCAAGGAAAAACATTCCTTACAACGTAAAAGCCGTGGAATAATTTCTGATTCTTAAAAATATGATAAATATTACAACTTCCGTGGCTGACTAAGGCAAAAAATCCATGATATTGATCACTTGCGGTTGCGTATAAGATTTCATAGAGCTTTTCTGATTTGCCTACGTGACGCATTCAAGTAACCGGTCGACATTGTCAGTATACCTATTTGTCTATTTTGCATTCCTTACGTGATTAATCCAATAACTAAAAGAACTTCTGATTGATATACTTTATACAGAAATTCAATCATATCAAAAAATCTTTATTTGAATAGGCTTTTACAGCACTTTTCAATTGTCAAAAACATACATTTCATATATTACTAATATACTGATATTCAGTTAAAGAACGATTTAAAATCTAAAGTTTCGGAGAATACTGGGTGCCCTGTACTGAAAAAAATGCCGCTATAAAAATAGTCAAGTATCCTTTTTTTGCCAACAACATTACAATGTAATTGCAATTAATTTTGTTATTGTTCAACTTCAATTTATAAGAATTAAATACCTAAAGAGATGATAATAAAATTTCTTAAATTAGCAAAATTCGAGGCTTTCACTATGAATTTACAAAGAGCTTATATTATTTACAGTAATTATACACGTAGTGTATGTCCAAAAAAGACTCAAATATAACATTTAGGATCAACAGTCCAAATAAATAGATTTAGTTTCCAATTATTATTAATTTTGAATTATCTTACTTTATTTTATTTTATTTTACTCTGTATGTTATTTTGCTTTTATTATAAAATTTTAGTTACTTAAATTTTTTAAATTTCTTGTAATTAATTTATTTCATTTAACTGTAACTGTATCGTGTGTGACTGTAATGGGTATTTACCTGAGAAATAAAGATTATTATTCTACCACTTCACTCACGCCCGTTTACGAAAATATATACATATTTATATCAAATAGATAAATGAATAATAAATACTTATATACAGAAATATGTATTAATACATAAACATAAATATACAATTACATAAATATTATAACGGGCGGAGGATATACCCCGGCAGAGAGACCACACACGGCCGGAGGTCAGGGCTACAGGCTGAGAAACCGCCGGACTATCCTAGCCGAGTCTAGCAACACCGCCTTCTGCATTTTTGCTGCGAGCGAACCGTTACGGAGTCCCAGCCGTCTCAGATGGTGAGCGAGACTGACTGGGATCAAACCGTTGGCAGATATAACGATTGGGATGGTTTCAGTGGATCCCACTCCCCACATGGCGGTAATCTCGTGCGCCAGATCCAGGTACTTGCGCTTTTTCTCCGTCTCAGCTCGCACGAGATTCTCGTCATACGGGATCGTAATATCCACCAAAAACACCCGAGACTGTGCCCGGTCCATTATCACGATGTCAGGCTTGTTGGCCAGTATAGTCCTATCCGTGATAATGGACCGGTCCCAATAGAGTCGGACGGCGCCACATTCGAGTACAGGCAC